>BLKM01012992.1:1279599-1289599 GCA_013340265.1 Coptotermes formosanus
CAAATTTTGGCGAAAAAAGAGTGGCGCTATACCAAATTTGACTGCCACAAATTTTGGCGAAAAAAGAGTGGCGCTATACCAAATTTGACTGCCACAAATCGAGGTGAACAAAGAGTGGCACTATAACAGGTTATGACAGTAACTGACTACAGACTGGAGGACCAACTTTCTTTTCACAGCAGTAGCACTTTCACGTCAGTTCTGAAGCCGAAATTGTTTTGCCACATTTCTCTTTTGTTTTACAGCGCTCAGAATGTGCACAGTAACCGTAAACTTGTGCATAGAATAAGAATACCTGGACATTCACGTACGCCACTTAAAAGTCTTTGTGACGTGCTGTTTCAGGACATGCGCAAAACAAATATTTCGGTCATGAACCATTACTCCTGCTTCTTACAGGAGAAGTCCTGTATTTGTAACTCTATTCTTTAGCGTTGTTTTCTCAGCCTGTCTCGACACATGTGTAGATAACTGCTGAAATGTAGCAGCACACTTCCTTAAAAATCAGTAACAATCCATAATTCACACCCACCATTGCAATCCATTCTATGTAACAGGCGCAATTGAAACATAGTAGGTTAATAACCAAATACCATACACTCGCTGCCAAAATTTTAACTCTCCTTTTGCATCATGAACAAGGAATGGCAAAGTTTTCTCTTCCCGCGTCATTAAGGCGTGTAAGGTTAGTAGTGTTATAACTCCATTTTTAAACCTGGAATTACGTTGGGGTAAGTCACCAACTTCACGCCCCAGCCGATTTACAGGGCCCTTCTCTAGGTTTTGGAAAAGATAAAACTCTCTTTTCGCTAGAGAGTTCCTGTCCGCGGAGGATCCAGCCCGTCGCCTCGTCCCCCCAAAAAACGAAACGTAATCTGTTTTATATAAGGACTCAGTGCGTACCGCGCAGTAAACACACTCCGTCTCGGTTATAAAAACCAGTCAGTTAATGTTTTATAAGGCAAAAGTCGCTGTTTGTTCTGAGATCCGTACAAAACACATAAACGCAATGTGGGCACCACGTAGAATTTTTTAATATTAAACCTGGTGGTACGTAAAGTTACTGCTAGGCTTCAAAGGGTTAAGGAAATGCCTAGTGGAGGAACACCAGAGTTTTTCTCACCGTCATCTGGCCGGAACTCCTCGTACACAGCAGTGAATCCGCCTCCCTCAATCGTGTCGTCAGACTTGAAACGTAACCACAGGAACCGCGAAGTGGACTCTATTATTTGAGGGAAGGTGTTACCACAAAGCTTCTTCTTTAGACGGTCATAACCGTGTCCGCCGTCCCGTATCTCCAGGTAGTCGTACGTGCAGTTGTTGCTGTACTCCAGGTCGAACTTGTTCCTGAAATCCAGCCTGAGAAGGTTGCCAGGTTTTGCTGAAACAAATAGCATCGTTTTGGTATGTGACAAATTTGTGGTGAAACCATTGAAAAACAACACAGTCAATTTATTACACCAACCAATGCACCCTAATATTCACCGATAAGTAAAAGGTAAAGCAGTCCCATTACAGGCCTGGACAGGCTCTGAGGGTTCCACGAGGTTGAGGCTCCCAGATTTCCAGACAGGCGGCACATGAAGGTGGTAAGGTTGTCAGCCCTACGCACCGGCCGCGTTTTATATTTATAATTATATATTTATAATATTCAAATAATTTTATTTGCAATTACATGTTAATTGCAATATCTTTATTGTTTTCCTTCAAGTATGAATTCATCGAATTACATATTCCCTTATGTGTCTTTAGATCTTTCAAATTTTCAAACAGCAAAGTCCTCCTTGGAAAGCAGATGGTTGCTAATCTTGTCAAGAAAATTCTGGTTCTGCTTCAGAACGTAATTGAATTGTTGTGTTTATGGGAATTCCCTAATGAACCCTATGCTGAACTACTTATATCCAATCCGAACTGCTGAAAAACGCATCCAAACCCATGATTCTGTTTAATATTTTGTGAAACGTCACTTTCTAATTGTGTACGAGTTATTAAACCTTCACAAAATCCAGAAAAGACAATTTTTTCCAACTTTCCATCAATGTTTATACTATGCATCGCGTCTGCAATTCCACATACCCTGCGACTCTCCTTGATATTAAGCTGAAGATGAGTGTTGCTGTGAAGATATGACGTCCACTTAATACAGCCTTGATGTATAAATTTGCATATTTCTTTCTTCCATTACCAAATTTCAGCTGCGGTAGAAAGATTTTTGCGCCTTCCCTTTTACGTGCACTAATTTCAAGTTGCGACTTAGAAAACATTTATTCGCTGACGCAGAGGAGAATGTCCGTAGGGAGTGTAACTGTTTTGAAAGAGAATTAGATCAACCGCCTTTTATTATCCGCGTCACGCGCCAATTGTTCACAAACTGGCGAAAAGTAGCAACAGAAAAATGTACGTTCAAACACACTATTTTAGAGACACACGGCATTTTCAACAAAAAGCAACTTTAAGGAAACTTTAGTACTGCTCATTTTGATATATCGTGCTCTAAATTGTAAATGTATTTAAAAAATTTTTGATATTTATTTCCATTTTATCAGATTTAACCACAAGACTAACAGATTTCCCGTAAAATATTACAATATCTGCCATCAGGCCATGCCATACCTTCCTACTTCTCCTCTCGTCATACCAGGCGTCAAAGAAATCCAGTTCAATTCAGTCCAAGTAACCTGCCACAAACTGGTGGTCTGTATTCGTAGTCTGCCTCAATTGCCTAACACTGAACACTCATTGTACCCAGTTTTGTATTCTATTTAACCATGTAAAGAAAAGAGGTTACACTGCCAGGTTTAGCATTAAAAACTGAATATTGGCATCCAGTGTATTACCGCAAGGCACATGAAAAATCCTAATATTCAGCGAGAAGTCACATATTTCCTAATCAGACGAGTCAAAATACACATCCAAAAGAATTATGGTCGTTAGTAATGTTTATAACACAATACAACTTAATTATTTATTAAAAATAACAATTAAATTCGCTGTTAAAATCGTCTTAAATTTCAAGCCCCCAAAAGGCCTCTAACAGTTGAGAATCTGCCCCATACTTACGCGCCATTTCTGACGGAAATTGGATCAGATACCAAATTCTGAATTAGACCACTTACTAAACTTACGCGACATGCTTCACGATGAACATTACCTTCAAAAGAAACACCCCTAACGTGAAGCGTGTTTATGTACTAATTAGTGAGATGGTAAATCGACTGCGCTATATGTGCCAGCTACGTTCAGGAACTTCGTTACTAAATTGCCTCTCACAAGTTTGCCATCTACGTTACTAACTTAAAGAATCCAATACCGGTTCTTAATTTACTATAAAGTCACACGTCTGCGGTCCGAGTGGCGGGTGGATGTAATTTCCTGTTACGGAAAGAAGCGAAGTGAGAAACCGAAGCTTGGACCATCTCAGTGAAGAAAGACTGTCTGCGTTCTGTAAAGGCAGATCCAAGTAGAAATCTATTAATATAGTAATTAGCCAATTACGTGTCGCAGAAGCCAGGCGTATGGCAATTAGTGGAGGAGACATCCCAGCAGGGGGCCTGCTTGGAATGCATCCGGCTGCCAGTGTCACAAGGTGACGAGAAAGTATTTTCACACACCTCCTTGGCGTGCAAGTTGTTAAATACAAAGCCCACATTCTTGTCCTTAAATGAAGTAACATAGGATAACTAGAGCATATCATTATTTGACTGCACCTTAAGGACTCTTAAATAATTTTTTTTCGGCGAGGCAGAAGGGAAAAGTCCACCTGTAAAACTTATGTAAATATAAGATTAAGTTTAAAATGAATCTTATAAGAACCAGGGGTTGAGATTCATTTTAAATATAAGATTAAGTTTAAAATGAATCTTATAAGAACCAGGGGTTGAGATTAAGTTTAAATATAAGATTAAGTTTAAAATGAATCTTATAAGAACCAGGGGTTGAGATTAATTTTAAATATAAGATTAAGTTTAAAATGAATCTTATAAGAACCAGGCGTTGAGATTAATTTTAAATATAAGATTAACTTTAAAATGAATCTTATAAGAACCAGGCGTTGAGATTAATTTTAAATATAAGATTAAGTTTAAAATGAACCTTATAAGAACCAGGCGTTGAGATTAATTTTAAATATAAGATTAACTTTAAAATGAATCTTATAAGAACCAGGGGTTGAGATTAATTTTAAATATAAGATTAAGTTTAAAATGAATCTTATAAGAACCAGGCGTTGAGATTAATTTTAAATATAAGATTAAGTTTAAAATGAATCTTATAAGAACCAGGCGTTGAGATTAATTTTAAATATAAGATTAAGTTTAAAATGAATCTTATAAGAACCAGGCGTTGAGATTAATTTTAAATATAAGATTAAGTTTAAAATGAATCTTATAAGAACCAGGGGTTGAGATTAATTTTAAATATAAGATTAAGTTTAAAATGAATCTTATAAGAACCAGGGGTTGAGATTCTGACTTGATTTTGAGGTCTCAGAGAGACTGCAAGTTACACCTGCTGGTGAACAGGCACTGCACATTCAAGTTGCGTATGGACGGGGAATTTATTTGACCAGCTAACTCACTATTAGCTTCTTAAGGGTTCTGCTCCACAGAGTTACATATTTATGAAGGCTACGAATTATATTTGCACATGTGAAGTTTACAGAACTGGGTGGTAATAGGAGTCCATTTTGAGTTGCTGTGAGCACGGTAATACGTTTCCTTTTCTACTAAAGCTGAGAGTTTGAAGCTCAGCTGAGCAAAATTTCTTCTAAGCAAGGAATATCCTGTCATCGAGGTGATGATGATGATGGTATTTTAATGATATTTTAATACAACACAAATATACATGTATTTATAGCGACACCATTAAATTTCTGGTTTATTCAGAACACATAAGTGCATCTTTCCCTTTCTTTTATATATGAGAATGATTCTAAAAAATATCTGAACATTATTTTCATTAATAATAAACGGTAAATGGATTTTAGGTTTAGTGTATGAATACTTTCTAACCAGCAGAAGAAATATTTATCAACCAAGAAAAGATGGAGTCACCAATATACGTCGAGATCGAAGAAGTCAGAAAATTGTTGATTATGATACAAATATTCGTCGAAAACGCCTTCCTGATCCACCGATTTTTATGGAAGTTACGGACTGTCATTTCTACAAACCTTCATACGGTACTAAGTGCAGCCAATTTGAACGAGAGTTTATTTTCAGTTTTTGTAAACAAGCTTCACAAACTGTAACTTATATTAGAAATTATAAAGCCTTGAACGTGTTGAATCATCCTATACGCGCTTTTCGAACAGAATTTTTATAAAATTAATGCGTAATCTACAGCATATTACAGCGTGATTAGATGAGTTTAGAAGCAATTCTGCAGGAACATTTCGCGGTCTCTTTGAGGAAGTATTCTTGCATCCGCTTGGAAACTTCTTTGTGCAGAACAACAATTAATTGCGAGTAAGTCTTCATAGACAAACCGCCTTATATTGAAGGCCTGTCGTGTTACAAAGTTCCTTCAGTTAATGAAAGACCTACTCGCACTGCACGTTGTAGCTTTACTAATCGCTCAAAAATTAATGATCAAAAGTGAAAAGAGGACGTGTTTAACCCTTTAAAGACGAAGCGTATCTGTTTTACATAAGGACTCAGTGCGTACCGCGCTGTAAACACTCTCCACTTCGGTTATAAAAACCAATCTCTTAATGTTTTATAAGGCAAAAGTCGCTGTTTGTTCTGAGATCCGTACAAAACACATAAACGCAATGTGGGCACCACGTAGAATTTTTTAATGTTAAACCTGGCGGTACGTGAAGTTACCGCTAGGCTTTAAAAGGTTAAATATCTGGCGTTTCCAGCAGCAGCGTCTTATTTAAAACCATTTTATTACCAAAATAACCATTAGAATATAAATTAGAGGAAGCAAACTTGTCAGTGTATTTACAACTTTACAGTGTATTTACAGTGTATTTAACTTTTAGTTTATCAATAAATATTTACTTGTTGGCTGTTCGACTGTCTTTTTACTTACATATATATTTACAACTAAGTTTCTAAAACAGAATTACGATCAATTCCTGAGAGCTCCTTTATATAATACTGCACATCATACAGTAGACGATATCCGGCATTATGTTCATAACCGTGCAATGCATCAAACACTGTCACTTTATTTTAAAAACGTATTAATTTTTGATAAAACCCAGATTATATACAGAAATGAATATCACTGACTCAAATGTCCGCAGAACGGCAGCTGTTGGTGTAACAGCCATATGACTCAGATCACAGTACGTCAACAAAAGTTAGAAAACAGTTTAAGTCTTGTGTCAGTTAAATGCGATTTACAAAATAAACCCCATTCTCTGTGAACAATTTTTAATCTTTCCTCCAAATTCTTCCAAATCTACTGATTAATTTCTCAGCTTAAACGTACTCTATTTTGTTTGCTCATTGCATGCTAGTTAAAAAAATTCCTCTCACATTACTTTTCCATCTACCAATCTTTGTTAATGAAAGCAAAATTTTATTATGTACCTTCCTCATTGTCACTCTTTCAATCACATAAATACATACATATTTGCAGGCTATCCTATTAAGTGGTTAATTGTTCTACACAGCTGTCTGAGAACTAGGGCATGCAGTGGTTCACCGAAATGCCATGGCATGCTGGTCTTGTAGTCACATTCGGAAGGCTGTGGTTGAAATTCCTGAGCTTTGGTCTGTGACCAAGAACAAAATATGGTGTGGAATTCCCTGAACAACACCACAAGTACCTGTTCACATTACAGAGGGCAGTTGAGTCAACACTATACACAACTTTGCCCGGGCTCCGTACGGTGCATTCTGTTAAAGGTTCTGGTAGAAGATGAGGTTAAAACAAGGGGGCCTCTTTGACTGCGGGTCAATTCTCAGGCAAGAGATCCGGGTTGTTGTTTCTAACTTGCTCAATAAAACAATCAAAATGGTGATCAAAGTAAATTCTACTTTACGTTTTTGTTAAAAATCTAGCAATATCACAGTGCTGATTGCCGCGGAGAGAAAAATTTACGGAGGGGGAAACATAAAAAAGTTAAATCGACGTTTGTGAAGACCATATGATTTAATGAATACGAACAGTTGTTTACGTTGTATTTTAATCGACTGCCCTCTTCCGGAAGTAATAATTTTCAAACTTTATAAAGTCATTAGCAACTGCGCCTACTTGAAGAAGTTTACTAATAATATTAAAGTCAGTTTCCAAGTGTCTAGGCAAGTCATTTTGCAAGTCCGTGTTCTACCCTGACGGTCCCATTTCCCAAGTTCATGTCGCCTACGTCATAAAACATTTCAGGCAAACACAAAGAAGAGGTCGTGGATTCGGAAATTTGGGATGAAACATCCCTTTCATAAAGTTCAAAAGGTTACAACTAGCAGAGAAGTTCAAGCTGCAGTTGTACAAGCTATGAAATTATATGGTGGAATGTAGGTATGGCTCCATTCATTCTTAACCTCTACAGTAGATGAATCTGAGTGATCTGTTTCGCTCTTCTACCGTTATACAACCTGCACTTGTTGAATGGTATGATGTGTGAAGCCCACTCGGTCCGGATGTTTGAAAGAGAGATACAAACCTTTGCTCGTTTGTAGAATGGAACCACGATTAATCCTACTTCAAACATCTTACTCAAAACATAGATTAAATTAGAATTTAACTTCATTTATTTCCAAGAAACCAAGAATTAATGCAACTATGCACGTAGAATAACTATTTGTTTTCAGATTCATTACTGTCGTTAGTAAAATTGCGTATAAAGTATCCGAGTTTTAAAAAATAATGGCGGTAAATATTTATGCAATTTTTTGTTATTAACACTAATCTAAGATGAGAGGATGGTTTGTTCCTGCCTATATTTATGTTTCCTTTAACCTATATTATTAGGAACGTTCAACGAGGAAATTAATGTCTTGTACTCATCACCAAATATTATTCGGTAATCAAATTGAGAAGAATGAGATGGGCGGGGAATGTAGCATGTATGGAGGAAAAGAGAGGTGCATACAGGATTTCGGTGGGGAGATCTGAAGGAAGGAGACAACTTGGGAGACCCGGGCGTAGATGGTAGGATAATATTAAAATGGATCTTCAAGAAGTGGGATGGGGACATGGACTGGATTGAGCTGGCTCAGGATAGGGACAGGTGGCGGGCTCTTGTGAATGTGGTAATGAACCTCCGGGTTCCATGAAATGCGGGGAATTTCTTGACTAGGTGACAAACTGTTAGCTTTTCAAAAAGGTCTCTGCTCCATGGAGGTAGTTAGTTATTAGGAACGTTCACGACATTTTGGAAGGCCAGGAACTGAAAAGTAGAAATTAGTATTTATTTATTTATTTATTTATCTATTATTTTATTTATTCAGTTATGGTATTCGCTTTAGCTTCCATGGCTTCATCGGAGTATGTAAATGACTGTTCTGCGTTAGACTAAATATATTTCAGCAATTTATCTCAGGAATGTTTACTCAAACACACAGCAGGTATTTCCATAACTGAAGGAAATTTTGTTGCTGTTCATAGGTTACCCTTTGATACTGAACAGTCCACGTGCTCTAACAATTATGCCGGTATGCAAAGATTTAAAATATATAAATCTACTCATATTCTTGGAAACGTCAGTTACAGACAAAACTTCCAACAGGTAGAACATTTCCGGAAGGTCGCGGGTTCGATTTCCGATGGTCTTATTGGAATTTTTCATTGACATAATCCTTCCGGCCGTACTATGGCCCTGGGGTCCACTCAGCCTCTAACAGAAATGGGTACCAGGAATATCGCCTAGGGGTAAAAGCGGCCGTTGCCTAAAGCTGATAACCTTGCCGTCTTCATATCCCGATTTTCTATAAATTCTGGGAGCCTCAAACTCCCTTAACCCTACAGTCCTGTCTAGGCGTGTACTGGAATTGCTTTATCTCTTTTTACTTGCTTTATAACATTTCCTTGCACGTTCCATACAATTTCTCGTCCTTCACTGCAAACCTTGATTTACCGTAGCCCTAAAAGCAGAGACACTACTCCTACAAACTCCACGCAGCAGAGACCTTCTGAGAAGCTAACAGTTTCTCACCTAGTCAAGAAATTCCCAGCATTTTATGGAACCCGGAGGTTCATTACCGCATTCACAAGGCCACGCCACCTGTCTCTATCCTGAGCCAGCGCAATCCAGTCCATGTCCCCATCCCACTTCTTGAAGATCCATTTTAATATTATTCTCCCATCTACGCCTGGGTCTCCCAAGTGGTCACCTTACCTCACGTCTCCCACCAAAATCCTGTATGCACCTCTCTTTTCCCCCATACGTGCTACATGCCCCACTCATCTGATTCTTCTCGATTTGATTACCCGAAAAATATTTGGTGATGAGTACAGGTCATTAAGTTCCTCGTTATGTAGTCTTCTCCAATCCCCTGTCGCCTCGTCCCTCTTAGACCCAAATATCCTCCTCAGCACCCTATTCTCGAACTCCCTCAGTCTTTGTTCCTCCGTCAGTGTGAGAGACCAAGCACAGATACCGCACAGTGCGTGTATTTTAAACCTTTTATTTAGTGAAGCAAACCTTTTCTAAACCTGAACAACACTGAGAGTAGGGCATGAAACCCTGGCGGAAATACAGTGGCAGGGGAAAGCTGACATACTGGCACAGAAACCTCTCCCAGTGTCACGTTGTCCACCATAAATCCAAAATGGAGTTGCCTAGTACCGAACCCAGACCTCGGCATTCGGAAGCCTGAGATTAAGGTCCTCAGCTATAATATGAGCCAATAAACAGAACTGCACGGAACTGTGTGACTGTATTGCATAGACTTAGTGTGAGAAACGGAATAATAAAGGAAATAAAGCCCCTCAAAATTTTAAAGCCTAACGGTAATTTTACATACTACCAAGTTTAACATTAAAAAATTCTACGTGGTACCCACATTGCCTTTATGTGTTTTGTACGGATCTCAGAACAAACAGC
>BLKM01012992.1:1295937-1316537 GCA_013340265.1 Coptotermes formosanus
CATGAATGGAGTTTCGATTCGTTAGGGTTGCTCCCAAATATTTGAATTCTTCCACCCTTTCAAAGGATTTATTATCTATATTTATGTTGTGATTGTGTCGTGCATTCTGATTTCGAGACATGACCATGTACTTAGTTTTCTCAGCATTTACTTCTAGACCAATCTCCTTACTAGCAATAATTAAATCTTCTGCATTTTTCTTTATGCTATGTACGCTTCCGCCCAATATATTAACATCATCAGCATAAACCAGAAGCTGATGTGTACCATTCAATTTCAAGCCCTCCTGGTTTGCCTGAACCCTCCTAATGGCATATTCTAAAGCAAAGTTGAAAAGCAATGGCGACAGAGCATCTCCTTGTTTCAAGCCATTCTTAATAGGGAACGTGTCAGACAGATGTTTGCCTACCCGAACTCTGCTATATGTTTCACTTAGGCACATTTTTATTAACCTTACTAGTTTCATGGGGATACCGAACTCAATGAGAATATTATACAAGACCTCCCTCCTAACTGAATCATAGGCTTTCTTGAAGTCTATAAATAGCAGATGCACTGCCTCATTGTATTCCCATTTTTTCTCAAGTATTTGACGAATGCTGAATATATGATCAGTGGTTGACCTGTTACGTCGAAATCCACACTGATGATCCCCAATAATTTCCTCTGCATATGGAGTTAACCTTGACAAAAGGATGTTGGATAGAATTTTGTACGTAGTCGACAAAAGTGATATGCCTCGATAGTTATTGCAATCTGTTTTATCACCCTTCTTATAAATAGGCACAATGACCGACTCCTTCCATTCCTCAGGCAATTCCTCCTTATTCCAAATAGAAATAATAAGTTTATGGATTTCAGACCGAATAATCCTACCCCCTGCTTTAATCAATTCTGCTGGAATCTGATCAATACCTGGTGATTTGTGGCTTTTTAGTTTTCCAATAGCCATCTCAACCTCAAAGGCACTGGGCTCAGGCACTAGTGGCTCTGCTGTGTGTACTTCAATCTGCCTAACATCATTAACCCCGTGTATATTCAACAGCTGGGAGAAATGATTCCTCCACCTAGCCAAAATACTGTGGGAGTCTGCAACCAGGTCACCCTTCTCATCCTTTACTACATTACTTCTAGGCTGGTACCCCCTCTTAAACTCATTGATACCCCTATACAAGTCTCTTATATTCTTCTTCTTACTGTTTGTTTCAATTTCATTAATTTTAGCTTTCAGATATTCCTTCTTTTTGTTCCTGAAATGTCTACTAGCTTCACGTCTTACGTTGTGCAGATTATCTCCATTATTTTGGTTTGGATTCTGTAACCACTGTATTTTAGCCTGCTTCCTTTTATCTAAAAATTCTGCACATTCTGCATCAAACCATGGTTTATGCTGCTTCCGTTCGTGTAGACCTAGACTCTCTTGAGCTGAGATTTTGATATTCTCTTTAATGTTTTCCCAAGCCCTATTCATGTCCTCACTAACATTTAAGTTTTCCAGAGCTGCAAACCTGTTTGAGATCTTAAGCTGATACTGTTTCCTAGCCTCTAGTTCACTTAGCTTCTTGAGATTAAATCTCTCTACATCAAAAGGAAGAACATAAGAAAAAATTATTATTTATTACTGATTGTGCAATTTTTTGTATCGTATAGTGTACGACGTAAAATTTTCTGTGGAAAATAATGTATGTAGCTGTTGTGTAAGGTGGCTGACGAATCAACTTATCTCTTCCTAAGGTAACAATTTGTTTCTACGTGCACGCCATATGCCTTGTACAGGATACCACGACATGCGGCTTATACATGCAGAATGGTATGTTAAACTTCCAAAGCCTAGCGGTATCCTTACTTACCAGCAGGTTTAACATTCAAAACTTCTACGTGGTGCCCACATTGCGTTTATGTGTTTTGTGTGCGTTTCAAAAAAAACAGCAACTTCTGGCTCGTACAATATTAACTGATTGGTTTTTATAACCGAGATGGACGGTGTTTATTGCGCGGTACGCTTGGATTCCTTGTATAAAACTCACACAGTTAGTCTTTAAAGGGTTAAACAAGCAAAAGTACGGCGAATTGTAGGTCACCTTGTAGAATAGCGGCAATAGCAATCGAATTATATATGGCATATCTACCGCTAACTGTTTCTGTTGACCTTAGACCTTTGTGGGAGATATACAAACATAGAAATATGTAACGGCCTGGAAATCTTAAAGAACACATTTTTTAGCTATGTGGAGGCCGTGTACCTGTCTGCTGTATTCACACCCTGGTTTATTAGGAGCTTCACTTCATAAGCGGGATTTTTTCAAAATCTCCCATTCGGCTTTTCCATTCTCTGCTGGTTTCTTTACGCAGCTGATTGTAGTATGTAAATTAGTGAACGTGATAAATATTCCGCCCATTTCATGTACAAGCCAGCGGGTCCCATACTACAATCGTCCCACAATACATTTCGCAAAAAAAACTTCTTTTTGCAAGAAACGTTATTTAGTAATATAACTTCCTATCAACCCTTTGTGAAAATTGTAAAAACTGAGGTATTAATGAAATATAGATCTTGCACACCTGCAGCTTTTGTATCTTACGTTACAGAATAAATTTTAATTAAATTTGGTGTTAAGAGCTCCACACTAAAATTCGTAACACGAATTCAATATTGATTCTCACTTATCAATCATGAATCCTGCTTTAATAAAATAGAAAACTAATTTTAAGAAACCTTTAAAAATTCTTTATCTCATAAAAATTCAATTAGATGCACGGTATAAATTAAAGACGCTATGTGAAAATTTTGGATGTTATAACTGTACAACGACGACCACGGAATCATAGCCGCGGGCGGTATAATATTGGGTTTGCAGCAGTAAATTTTACGAGAAAGAAGCAAGCATCAAGAAAAAAAGGAATCAAAAACAGCGACACAATTCTAAAAACTATAAGAAATATTAAGAAAAACTTTAAGACAGTAACTTCTTAAAATGTATTGGCCTAATTCGTTACGAGAAAGACACTTGTAAAGCTGAGGGAATGAGGTTTCTTGGAAGACCCAGGCACAAATGGGAGGAAAATATTAAAATGAATCTTCAAAAATAGGCTGGGAGGCGCAAGTAGATTGAATTGGCTCAGGATGTACACAAGTGGTGGGATCTTGTGCAAACGGAAATTAACTAGTATGTTTCATAAAAGTCTCTCACACTGAGGAAGGAACAAAGACTGAGGGTGTTCGAGAATAGGGTGCTGAGGAGGGTATTCGGGCCTAAGAAGGACGAGGCGACAGGGGAGTGGAGAAGGCTACATAACGAGGAACTTAATGACCTGTACTCATCACGAAATATTATTCGGGTAATCAAATCGAGAAGAATGAGATGGGCGGGGCATGTAGCACGTGTGGGGGGAAAGAGAGTTGCATGCAGGATTTTGGTGGGGAGACTTGAGGGAAGGCGACCACTTGGCAGACCCAGGCGTAGATGGGAGGATAATATTAAATGGATCTTCAAGAAGTGGGATGGGGACATGGACTGGATTGAGCTGGGTCTAGGTAGGGAAAGGTGGCGGGCTCTTGTGAATGCAGTAATGAACCTCCGGGTTCCATAAAAAGGGGGAATTTCTTGGCTAGCTGAGAAACTGTTAGCTTCCCAAGAAGGCCCCTGCTCCATGGAGGCAGTTATTTATTTACTTGGTTTGTGAAATAAAAGGGCCGCAGTCTCTATTTACTATGCTGTCCCGAAATTTTCTTTTTGGAACTAAGTAAAATCACGAAGAACATGTCATTTTTGGAGATGCCCCGTCCGATATGCGGATCAGGCGCATACCGAATATAAGTTTAAACTCTTACTTCATGTGGGCATTTACTTTTTTCGGAGTCATAAAGTCATGTAGGCCCGAAGACTTAAAGTCTCGTGTAATATAACCCCGTGCAGATTGGTAAACAATGAGAGCCTCTGGGAGAATATTTTAACCTGAATCTCCAGTTACTGAACTTCTTGAACTCTGGAGATAGAGGTGGCAAATTCCTCCGAAATGACTGCAATTATCAATTAATTCCAGAAACCTTGAGTCTTTACCAACACCTGTATGAGAAAGGGGATTTGATTCAGAAAATAATTACGAATCGCTGGTTACTGAACAAAGACGTATTTCTGTGCACCAGCCGCATATGGAACTGAAGAACCGTGCTTCTGCCGTTACACCCTAACCAGCAACGTTTGAACAATACTTACACCCTCAGACTTTTAATTTAATTGAATACCTGCGACCGCTGTGCACGTAATTGTGGTAAATCCTTTATTCTGATTGAAAAACCTGCAGAGAGAATTCGAAAAGCAACCCAACCATTAATGGCTACAGGACGGATATCGATCATCATTTGTGGTGAGTGTTTTCAAGTGTGTTTAATTTTGAAACAAAAGAGCCTTGAAGTATCATGGCGTTTGTTTCTTCTCAACAATTCTCCGCTATTTAAATAATATTAAACACATCTGATCTTAGTTTTAAAAAGAAGTGCATTTTTGTCAATATTCCCACTTCTGTTGTGTTACATTTTGCACATGAATAGTCACATTTACAGGGTCTCCCTATGCCGTATAGTGACTCCCTATTCATTTGTTTTACTCTAACATTAGAATCTGAGCATAAGCAAATAATTTCAGGTCACTCACAGTAATTTAAAGACCGCCTGTATTCAACCGAACCTAATTAATATATTCGGAAAATACTTTAATAACGTACTATCGTGCGCTGATAGAAAATATAAGACAGGAAAACAAGGAACTTGGCGAATTTAACAGTACTCGTTAAATGGGGCTAACTAACTAACTAACTAAGCAACTAAGTAACTCCACGTAGCAGAGGCCTTCTTGAGAAGCTAACAGTTTCTCAGCTTGTCAAGAAATTCCCCACATTTTATGGAACCCGGAAGTTCATTACCGCATTCACAAGAGCCCGCCACCTGTCCCTATCCTGAGCCAGCTCAATTCAGTCCATGTCGCCATTCCACGTCTTGAAGATCCATTTTAATATTATCCTCCATCTACGCCTGGGTCTCCCAAGTGGTCGCCTTCCCTCAGGTCTCCCCACCAGAATCGTTAAATGGGGCTAGAAATCTCAATGTCACCATCCAGTGTTGCGTGTTTTTCCAAGTATCTAAGCTTAAATTAAGACAGACTTATTTAAATAACGTATTCCAATCTTTATAGTGATTTTGTCAGACAGGAACTAGTGTATGAAACTTTAAGTCTGCAACTCCACCTTCTTGGGGGGGGGGGGGGGCTTGGTTATTATATTTTATTTAACGAGATATACAGCATGAAAGGTCGTTATCTTAAGAGCTGATATAAAACATTAACTGTGGAAATTGTGTGGTTAGGTCCGGATTCCGGAACATAAATCGGGTCGTCCAGAGTGCATCCAGTTAAAACTAGCTTTAAATAAAAGATAAAAAGTGACGTCACTTTACTTCCCGTGGTTTGCTCAGAAAACCTGGTACTTAGGCCTAACATCCAGAAGTGCATACTGTGCAGGTTCGTGTGCCATTGAAACTGTCAGGACACATTCATAGCCTTGCAAGCAATAATAGCTGCGGACTTACGCTCTCTCTATTATTGGTAAGGGATAATTTTCGAAAAAAATACCCGCATAAACAAGACATGTCATAAGGCAGTCACCTTTTTATAAATGCACGCTAGACTGACGCAATTGTTACACAAGCACCGACAAAGAGATTTGTTTAAAGACGAAGTGTATCTGTTTTATATAAGGACTCAGTGCGTACCGCGCTGTAAACACTCTCCACTTCGGTTATAAAAACCAGTCTCTTAATGTTTTATAAGGCAAAATTTGCTGTTTGTTCTGAGATCCGTACAAAACACATAAACGCAATGTGGGCACCACGTAGAATTTTTTAATGTTAAACCTGGTGGTATGTAAACTTACCGCTAGGCTTTAAAAGGTTAATATACGCCGTGTGTCTTCCAGAATGCGACGTATTATACTCTTGTATAAGTTTACCCATATTTCGAGGTAAATTCTGGCTTCATCTAAAGGGTAATATGAAGATAGAAGCTGCAATTTCTGCGAAGCCTTTGTAGAGATCTACTTCACTATATAGTAACACATCCCACAACATAGATATGTTCACAACAGGGCTGCCACGTGGGAAAATTAAACTGTTCATATTCCTCTTCTTTCAATATTACTAATCTGACCGAGAGCAAAAATGGAAAACAAGAATAAATTCGTCGAATCAGAAGGAAAATATCTCGTGTCTAAATTCGTGGTCACTAAAGTAAATATTACCAGGCACATGTACCGTATAACATCAGTTGGTACGACTGTCAACAATACCTACGAAACCACCTTATTTAGTTTTTCAATATTGAACATCCCCTTGGCGTATTTGTACAATATACAAAATCTTCAATACAAAAATACGCAAGAAACTTTCTCCCACAGGCGTCGAAAGAAGCTGTTAGCACTTTCAAGGCTTATTATATATATATATATATATATATATACTCTACGGCCGACGCATGGTATATATTTTTAATATTTTTACCTTTTTCTATATTTTATATGCATTTTATTCTTTCTATACTACATGTATGCAGGAAGCTTACGTTGTATAATTTTAACTGCGTTATAAAAGAGGAAGGCCTTCCCCTTCTAAAGTACGCAGAGTTTCACGTATCCACGTGTGTTGTGGAACATGATGGTGGCTGCATGTGCCCGAAAGCAGCAGCCCAATAGTCTTAAAATAAAGAGAAGAATAACAAGTTTGGTCGTGACTGATTTCCTTCAAGGAACTGAAGACTTTGTGTACTGCATGATATTTAGTGTATAGTTGTGAGCATTACTTGGGAGTGGACGGAGAAAGGCCAGGAAACATTTAAAGAAAATAGGTTTTCATGTGTAAATACGCAGCTGTGCTTTTACGGAGCCACCTCTATCTTAGATCGGTGTTTGCTTTCAGCGACTATATTAAAGAATTTCGTCGCTAAGTGCAGAGTGTTTACATATCAACGTGGAGAATTTTTATATCCTTTTTAGGTTTGTTCTTGAATCTTTGTAATTGTGAAAGCAAACCTATATAACCGCGTTATGCGCAGGTTAAAAATGCTTCGCATTCGGAAGACTGGCTTTCCCAGTCTATCTTAAATGAAACTTCAGAAGTTTCTGCGGAATATCCAAACAGAGTCTTTGACATTTCCATTAACTATACCGCACACCTTGCTTCCCTATTGCTGCTAATTCTTAATGTATGTCTTTCTGGCGTTATCCGTCTGACGATTTCTAATCATGCTATGTTCATAGACTTCTTGAAGGGAAGTAGAAAGCAGACAGAAAGGATGGAAGAAGAGTACACCGAGGATAACAACGAAGGAAGGAGAGATATAAGGGTAGAAACAGAAAAAGGAAATATTAATAAAGAACAATAAAGAAATATGGACATAGATTATATTAGACAGGCGTATAGACAGACAGACGGAAGGGAGGATGGATCGATGGATAATAAATAAGATACAATAAGGTAGAATAAGATAAAATAAGATAAACAGACAGATATTTAGGTGGGTAGGTAGATTACACCCAAGGAACAAATGAAGTAAAAAGAAAAAATGTAAGTAGGAAGGGAGAAAGGAATGAAAAAAAAAGAAGGAAGAATTCAGCGGAAAAAAATCGGGGTTCACCTGCGAAACAGGTACTTTATCCGGGTCGCGACTTGCGGTTAGGAAGCGTCCGCAGTTCTGGGGTATTACACCTCGTATTAAATGTGACGCACGTAGGCGCAATTTGTTAGTGCGGGCTCTGGGGAGATATACAGACAAGATGCGGTAGGGAAATAAACGACGAAGACCGTGGGAACAGAAACACTACAACAAATTATCCTAAAAAAAAACCTGCAAATAATAGGACCGACCATTAAGGCATGTTCGTCACAACAAGAAACAACGGAAGACAAATAATGAAAGTAGGTTCTGTGAGACAAGGGTAGCTGTGAACACATGTCCCAGTGAAGTGCTAAATTCCGAGTCTGCTTGTGTTGCATATAAAGTTTTATAAGATGCTTGATAGTTTGTCGAAATTTGAAATAAGTTGCTTCATAAGCTTAATGAGGGTGTTCGAGAATAGGGTGCTGAGGAGGATATTTGGGCCTAAGAGGGACGAGGCGACAGGGGAGTGGAGAAGACTACATGACGAGGAACTTAATGACCTGCACTCATCACCAAATATTATTCGGGTAATCAAAAGGAGAAGAATGAGATGGGCGGGGAATATAGCACGTATGGGGAACAGAGATGTGCATACAAGATTTTGGTGGGAGACCTGAGGGAAGGCGACCACTTGGGAGACCCAGGCGTAGACGGTAGGATAATATTAAAAAGATCATCAAGAAGCGGGATGAGGTATAGACTGGATTGAGCTAGTTCAGGATAGGGCCAGGTGGCGGGCTCTTTTGAATGCGGTAATGAACCTCTGGGTTCCATAAAATACGGGGAAATTCTTAACTAGCTGAGAAACTGTTAGCTTCTCAAGAAGACCTCTGCTACATGTAGTTAGTTAGCTAGTTAGTTAGCTAGTTAGTTAGTTAGTCAGTCAGTCAGTCAGTCAGTCAGTCAGTCAGTTAGTTAGTTAGTTAGTTAGTTAGTTAGTTAGTTAGTTACTTTGTTAGTTAGCTAAGCATGTCGAAATTTGAAATCAGCTCCTTGCCAAGCGTGAGCTGGAGTGAATCGATAAGGATCAAACTGTAATCCGCCTACCTGCTCTCAGCTTAAAACTCAAATACCAAATTTCATCGGAATTCCTTAATGATATCGAACATCACAGGGGTGGGCGGTGAAACCAGTTTCCCTGTCACGTCTACTTATTTTCTGCTACCTTTCAAATTTTACAGGTAGAAATTCGTTAGCGGTTTTAGCTACCCTGCCTATTGGAAACATTACAGCATATAGTGTATTAGTTTGCACTGTAGGCATGAATCATCACTTGAAACTACAACATCGCTTTTGATGACGAAGATGAAGACAGCAGTGAAACAAAGGCTTTATTGTTATTATTTTCTTGTGTAATATTTCATGATGGCATACTCTAGTCACAAACTTTCTGCCATATACAGTCCAGTTCCCGTATCTTGATACTTGGAAGGTATTTAAGGAATGCGGGAGGGTGGGGCAGGTATTCGCCTGGCCAGTGTATATGACTCAGCGAATACAGCCGGTTCAAAAACACTTATCACTAACACCAGATTGACTGTGCCGGCTCCTAATGTCCTAGTGGCCGATATATTTGGAACTGGTATTGTTCACTGATATCTCCTGCCATAAAGCAGCTACTGCCTTCGTACCATGCCCCTCCCTCTCCTTTCGTCTTTCCCCACTTCCTCAACCCGCAAGTTACAAGATACGGGAACTGGACTGTATTTTGATTTGTATGTACACAGTATATAGATTGTTTTATGACAGTCTTTCAGTTGTATGAACTATATTTCATCCACAGCGAATGATCGCTTAGGGTATGTAGGTAAGGATTTGTTCAGGGCTGTGATGTGACAAACCATAGAATTTCCGCGGACAGTTTGAGAAAAGCCTGAAACCCCAATATTACAGCTAGCAGTCGAGATAGAAGTGTGCCGGAGTAGCTCAGTCAGTATAGCGACTCGCTACGACTCTGGACGGTCCGGGGATCGAATCCCGGTAGGGGTGAGATTTTCCGCAGCCATCCAGACCGGCCCTGGGGCCCACCCAGCCTCCTGTACAATGGGTACCGCGTCTCTTTCCCGGGGGTAAAGCGGCCGGGGCGTGGGGCTAGCCACCCCATCCCCTTCTCGTGCCGAGGCTCTCGAAAGTTTAGAGCTATACCTCTACTCCCCCTCTTGGGCCCTCAGGGCCTGCTACAGGATGAACCTTTACCTTTTACCTTAGTCGAGATAGAACAGTCACAAATGCAGTAAGGACTGCCAGGAACCCTTCCTAAACACAGATATATAAGGCAGAAGATGTGACATGTCATCTACTTATTACAAAAATTGGGTACAATGAGCGAAGGAGATTTTCTGCAGCATATGCCCAGATATTGCCTATTCTGTTATACTCCAGACGCCAGCCTCCGCCTACTTTGGGTCTTAAAAGAGCCTATCCCCCCCCTCCCCAAATTGTGCAACAAGTACGTTTCGTTTTGTAGTCCTTCCCTCTTCTACCTACTTGTTCACAGCAGGTGTCGAGGCTGTTTATTTTCACTTGATCACACTCAGACGCACATCACAGTCGGTAGGACTCCTCTGGACGAGGGATCGGCCCGTCGCAGATACCTATACCTGACAACACAAACACTCACAAGAAACAGACATCCATGCCCACGGTGGGATTCGAAACCACGACCTTAGCAAGCGCTCGGCCGCAGACCTACGCCTTAGACCGCGCGACCACCGGGATCAGCGTGCAGCAAGTGCGTAGAGATTGTAAATATCTGACCAATAACGGAAACGTGTGTGTAGAATACGAGTGATGAATGACACAAAGTTGCGCCTTACGAGTCATAGTTCATGTCTTGACATCCACGAAGGAAAAAAGTCAAGTGACTGGCCTCGCGGTCTTGTGGTCCCAATTACCTAATGAAAGTCAGTACACGTGGGACGATCAATCTTCTCACTCATGGCGAAACCCCGGTCAGCCGAGTGGTCGTCAGGAAAGACTTCCACTGTGTACAGCGCCGGAACAGCAAGCCGACTGCATGCATGGTTCGCGTATAAAAAATAAGTGAGACCAAGGGACGAATAGGTATGAAAATTATAGTGAACCTGGGAAACCAAGGTTCCGTGTACGGGCACATAAAATTCCTCGACGCTATCTACGTATTGATCCTGTTGTGTAATTTATCGGAAGAAATACTTTGAACGTGTAGTAAGGTTTAAGTATTTACGAAAGACACTAACAAATAATTATCGCATGGACGAACAAATTAATAAAATATTAAATTCAGAGAAGACTTTTTACCATTCGGTCAAGAATCTTTTGTCTTTCTGTAAAATATCCAAGGGTATACACATAAAAATATATATTTATAATTTTGTCCTTTGCTTTGTATGGGTATGGAATTTGGTCTCTCGCATTAAGGGAATAACTTTCTCTCATAATAATTGTGTAATATAAAATAAATTTAGGTCTAAGAGGAAGCAAGTAAGAGGAGGCTGGGGGAAATTGCATAAGGGTGATATTCGTGATATTTGCTGCTCTAGATATTGCGAGAGTGATCAAAACAAAGAGAATTAAATGGGCGGAGCTTACGTCACGTATTGGGAAAAATATAAATGCATAGAGAATTTTGGTAAGGCAACCATAAAGAAAGGCACCACTTGGAAATAGTAGGCGTAAATGGGACTGTAATATTAAAACGTATCTTTTAAAAAATGAGCTGTGGCGGAATAAACAGAATTAGTCTGGTACTCATCACCAAGTAATCAAATCGAGAAGAATGAGATGGGCAGGGCATATAGCACGTGTCGGGGAAAAGAGAGGTGCATACAGGATTTTGGTAGGGAGACCTGAGGGAAGGTGACCACTTGAGAGACCCACGCGTAGATGGAAGAATAATATTAAAATGGATTTTCAAGAAGTGGGATGGGGGCATGGACTGGATCGAGCTGGCTCAGGATAGGGACAGGTGGCAGGCTCTTGTGAATGCGGTAATGAACCTCCGGTTTCCATAAAATGCGGGGAATTTCTTGACTAGCTGAGAAACTTTTAGCTTCACAAGAAGACCTCTGCTCCGCGGAATTAGTTAGTCAGCCAGTCGGTCAGTCAGTCAGTCAGTCAGTCAGTCAGTCAGTCAGTCAGTCAGTCAGTTAGTTAGTTAGTTAGTTAGTTAGTTACTTACTTACTTAGTTAGTTAGTTAGTTAGTTAGTTAGCTAGTTAGTTAGCTAGTTAGTCTGGTTCAGCATAGGGACAAGTGCTGGTTTGTTGGTAACTCAGAAATAAATTCACGGATTTTATAAAATAAGGAGCACTTCTCGAATAGTTGAAGAAATATTGGCTTCTCAAGAAGTATTCGACTATATTACGTGAGTTGTTTACTCGAATCACCCGTGACACTCCTATTATAACCTGTTCATTTCCAGATCTAGACTTATATTTTCTCCCGTCCTTCAGCTACGACAATATTTCGCCAAAGGTCTTTATTATTGATCAAACTCGACAAGCCGCTGCCTATCCATCCATTGCTTGCAAGCCTTAAGAACTCACAAAGACAATCCCCAAGACACGATTAGAGGTCTGTTACGCAAGTAGTGACCCTTCAAGCGCCAGTACCTACCGCATCACTGCATTCCACTTCCTATAGGAGAAGAGGGAAATGTTCGTGGATAAAATATTACCCTCGTTTTGGTTTTAAAATAAATGATAGTGTCTAGAGACGTCTGGCCGGTTACTTAAAGGTTATTCGTCTTGTTGCTCTATCACACACCTTATAGATTATTTAGAGATTCGTTTAAAATTGTTGCTTTCATATGAAAAGTCGAGCCCTCTGCTCCGTCCACAAACTGTATGCGTTCATACTGACGTAAATGGTACTCTCTCTTCAAGGGGAATGGACCAAGTGTGTAACTGCTGAACGTGAACCAGTGGTCCAATCATGGTCAGTCTAAGGGAAACACACACCAAATTTAACCCTTTAAAGACGAAGAGTATCTGTTTTATATAAGGACTCAGTGCGTACCGCGCTGTAAACACTCTCCACTTCGGTTATAAAAACCAGTCTCTTAATGTTTTATATGGCAAAAGTTGCTGTTTGTTCTGAGATCCGTACAAAACACATAAATGCAATGTGGGCACCACGTAGAATTCTTTAATGCTAAACCTGGTCATATATAAAGTTACCGCTAGGCTTTAAAAGGTTAATGGAAAGAAATGTTAAGAAAGAGACAGAAAGGAAATAATAATAATAATAATAATAATAATAATTCAGTTTGTTAAGGTGCACGTTTAAGGGCGCCGAAATAATTAGAGAACCAGCACAAATACTTAATTTACAAGTACACAGGTACGACAAAGCTGTGCAAACAAAGCGGACAAGTTAAGTGTGAGTACTGACCCAACGCCCTACTAAAATATTTAGAAGATCTAATAAAATGTAATACAAAAGCGACAGTCTGCAAGTTTTCGGAAGTTAGAGTCAATATAAATATTTGTTTCAAAAGAGTAATTGGTTTTATGAATGGGTCTGCTTGTCCGCAAACTAAGTTTCCTGATTTTAAACATCACTCCTAAGGACAAAATTTGTGTAAAACAACACATTATTATTATTATCATCATCTCCTCTATGGAGGGAATTCACACTTATATACCTGAAACAAACCATGTTTCTAGGGTATAGAGTGTCGCAGCTATTCCGCGCGTACTGTTAATTGTGCATATAGCGCTGTCTGCAATATTAAACCCCTTTGTGCTTCTACATTAGCACTTCCCGCAGTGTGTGTGCTGTGCCCAGTATACGTAGCTGTTTTCTGCAGTTCCTTGATATCGTGCTTTCCCGGTACGCTGCTCAAATGTTTTCTGAAGGATTTTGAAATGGTTCCAGTTGCCCCTGTAATTACTGGCGTCACCTGTGTTTTTACATTCCACATGCGCTGTACTTCTATTGTAAGGTCTTTATATTTTAGAATCTTCTCGGCTTCTTTCTTTATCACATTTCTGTCTCCCGGGACTACTACATCAATTAGCATACATGTTCCTTTTTCATTATCCCGGATTATGATTCCTGGTTTATTGTTGTGGATGGTTCTGTCGCTTTACACTTGTTGATTCCATAATATGGTTATCTTGCCCACGTGACATTATTATTATTATTATTATTATTATTGAGTTTATCCTTCTTGCTTTGAGCTACCTACTGATTAACCCTGGAAAAAGAAAAATACCAAAGAAGGATAAAAGGAAATTTAACAGAGAAACAACAATGACAGAAAGAAAAACGACTACAACATTTTTATCTGAAACACTCATTTTATAACGTGTAGGTTTACATTAATTAAGTGAGGAGGAAAGAATTTCAGCCACTTAATATTTGCCACCTTAAATGTCTTGATACTGAACTTTAATATAAGGGACTTTTAATTATAATGTAACATGAGTGGAAGGTTCCAGGCGTCTGGGATATGACACTTGCTATATTCGTAACAGCTAAGAGTGTTACGGACGAACATTATGTCTCCAGTTTCAGGGTCTCCCATCTGTTTTATTCCTTTTAGGGTACTCTGAAGTTTGACGTAAGTTATTCCGAAACTTTGGTATCTGTGTAGTAGTGTAGGTGCATCTTATTGCATAATACTGCAACACTTATCAAGACTGCTGTGAGAAACTCAAATCTCGCGAAGTAATTAGTAAATTGTGCCCTCCGAAATGGAGTTAGGGGTGCATTCGATGGCAAGGAAATTTTACACTTCCTCTCAGATATAAAAATGTAACAACACAGAGTAGGAGAAGTTTACATTCTTCTTCAAACTGCTTTCATGTAGGTCGATATTGCAATGTCAGGCCCAAGCAAAGGCACTTGGTCCCTCTGCTTTAAAATCGCTGACGAAATTTCGCGAAGTTTTAACTCTAATTGTCGACAGACCGACAGCAAAAAAATATCAACCCGACGTTCAGGTTTCTGGATACCACGTAACAAATGCTTTTGTAATAGCTTCTTCTAAAAGAGTGGTAGCATTTGTGTAAGTCTTTAATAATGTCCCTTATACTTTTAATCCTCTTGTGTAACTCCTTGAAGTGGTTATTAACCTAGGAGTTGCGTTAAAATTCAAAACAAATAAATGAATATATCAGAGCAGTATTTCTTCAATGCTCATAGAAAAAACCTATGGTTCATCCGCAAAACTGTTCAAAATAGTTTACAGAAATGTATCATTTGGTGGGTATACTGAACACGGTTGGGTGAATTCATTCTTTACCTCTGTGTATGTGTGTGTGTGTGTGTCTAGAATAAGTAATATATTACATAAAGCCGGACTCAAGATTTATCCACTTTTTCTGAATAATGTCTTGTCGCAGATGACCTTGTTATGAAGCTTAAATTATTAATCGGATAATGATCTGCCACGAGGCATGTAGCACGTTTGGGGGAAAAGAGAGGTGCATACAGGATTTTGGTGGGGAGACCTGAGGGAAGGCGACCACTTGGGAGACCCACGCGTAGATGGGAGGATAATATTAAAATGGATCTTCAAGAAGTGGGATGGGTGGACATGGATTGGGTTGAACTGGCTCAGTATAGGGAAAGGTGGCGGGCACTTCTGAATGCGGTAATGAACCTCCGGGTTCCATAAAATGCGGGGAATTTCTTTACTAGCTGCGAAACTGTTAGCTTCTCAAGAAAGCCTCTGCTCCAAGGAGTTAGTTACTTAATTAGTTAGTTAGCTAGCTAGCTAGTTAGTTAGTTATAATGATCTGCAAGTTACATTGAATAAAAATGTCGATACTTAACAATATCTAAAAATCCGTGTTTCTGTAAGGTGTAAAGTTTTTCAACTCTTTTAGACTGCGTGGTCATTCTATATGTACTAGTAAGATGAAAATTTAGACACTCTTGAATTTTGCCCACTGTGTTTACTTATTTCTTTTGATGCCAAGATTAAACAGCAATTCATTCCCCTAAACATATTAACAGAGTAGTATATTTGGTGAAGCCTTTGTCTCTATGATTTGAAATTTTCAGGACTTATGTTAGTGGAGATTCGAGGTTCCTGATATACGTAGACTTGTAGACTAGCGTATAATTATCAAAGCCTCGAAGGAGTTTTGTGCCTCCATATCCAGATTCGTCACAGAAGATTGTTGTACTAGGCCGAAGATGGAGTTAGCAGTCTCCTAACAAACTTCGGTAAAAGATACATACATACATATATATATATATATATATATATATATATATATAAATTCAGCACATTCGAGAATGTGTCAAACTTCAAATTATGTTACGTTCTCTGTGAAAGTCCAACAGAAAGTTTAGTTATCTTGGAGACTATTTCAGTGACACCTGCTGCACAAGGAATCTTACGAAAATATTGTGTAAGGAAGATAGAGAAGTCGAACACAGTACATAACCTTGACAAGTTCTGTTCAGTTGAACTTTGACCGCTAAAGGGCTAACCGTAACTAAATGAGAGACCCTCAGTCGCTGAAGTGGTGGTCACAAGGTCTGGTGGTCAGCGCCACGTAATTTATTCCGCGTTTTTAAAGCAAACCGCACTTTCCGGATCTAAATATGATTGTGCCACAATAAGCGCTTGGTCGCCTTTGCTGTTACCCAAAACATCTCTCTCTCTCTCTCGCTCCTTCTCTTTGCTGACTGCAGGCCAAAATTTAATTTTATTGAAAATATTCACTGAAAAACCTCAAATATTATTCGTTACATTTTTATGGTTATTTCTTGTGTAACATTTATTCTCATATATTTTATTTTTATTTATTTTTGTTGTATTTATTTTTACAAATTCATTATTAATTTACTGAATACTTGGGCCTGCAACCACCTTCTAATTTGTTGTGTATTTCAAATTCAGCCCCCTTCCTTTATATTATTATTGTTAATTTACTTTTCAGTATAACAAAACAGAGCCAAATTATGCACAATATTACTGTTTATCCATTTATCTTTTTTGTTCATCTTCTCCCCGACATGTTTCGGCAAGTGACTATGCCACTATCAAGGAGGCTATCTCAAAATTACATAAGTTGTGCATGAAATGTGAATATAAAATGTTAAAACTTTTAAAATGTTAAAATGTTCTACAAAATTTACTTCTATTTATAGAAGATTTTAACATTTTAAAATTTTCTTCTATTTTAAAAGTTTTAACTTTTTATATTCACGTTTCATGCACATCTTCTGTAATCTGATATACACACATAATTCTTCTGCGGCTTTTTCAATTAGGATTTTATGGCTTTGAAATTTCAGAGTCTCAGTGCCAGGTTCAAAGAATGCAAATTAACCCTTTACAGACGAAGCGTATCTGCTTTATATAAAGACTCAGTGCGTACCGCGCTGTAAACGCTCTCCACTTCGGTTATAAAAACCAGTCTTTTAATGTTTTATAAGGCAAAAGTTGCTGTTTGTTCTGAGATCCGTACAAAACACATAAACGCAATGTGGACACCACGTAGAATTTTTTAATATTAAACCTGGTGGTACGTAAAGTTACCGCTAGGCTTTAAAAGGTTAAGCCCTTTCTTCTCACTGCTCCGTGGAATTGTTGACGTGAATAAGTACACTTGCACTGAACTCTGTACGAGGACTGTAGACAATATCACTCCATGAAATGTAGGGTTGCCTCCTTGTATTTAAATTCCAAGTAAATGAATTTCGCGTGTGTGCTTGTGTGGAGTTCTAAGGGAATTAGCATATTAATACACTCAAGTATGGATATAAAACACGTCTGCTATTACTACCTAGAATTTTGAAGCAGGTCCTTTACGAATTTCGTTTCTTCGCGCTAGAAGAGTCCATATAGAACAAATTAAAAAATAATTCCTTCAATACAAGTTTTTTATGTGACAAAACTAATTAGATTTTCTTTTGAAAACATCGATGTATATAACGAAGCATAATTCTTATCTTTTTGTTCCTCTAAAAATATGATCATTGTAATTCCTCCAAATTGTAGGTACAAATCCAGTTCATAACTCATGGGTACTAGATCCCCTACACATTATAAAGACAAACGTTTTAATGTTGTTTATGGAATTAGTAAAATTTTGTCCCGAGCAATGTAATAAAATAGCAAATACACTACTTAAATTGTGGAATTTTTAAATGCTGCAGCAGGTGGAATACCCGTATGTAAATGTTACCAGCCTGTAAAGGTACAAACACAGGCCAGCAACATAACAAAGTGTTTCAAAAGACAAAGTGTCAAGCTGCAGTAAACATTTTGTGTTACGTTTTTATTTTGTTACACAGTGATCATGCAGAGACAGGCAAGTGTGTTTTGATGTCTATAAAGCATCTAAAGATCTCCAACAGAAGGAACCTTAACCCCTTGTTCTCCATTCATGAAATAAATTTTAATCAACCACTGTGTGAGTTGTTAGTGGGTCTCTGTGGGTATCAAAGGCAGCAAAGTGAAGGTCAGTGGCGAAACGTGAGTGAATAAATAGAACCTCGAAAAATTGATTCAAAAAGCAAGAATGTGAGTGAGTGAGTGAGTGAGTGAGTGAGTGAGTGAGTGAGTGCGAAAAGGCCAGTGTGAAGATAATGGCTGAAAGGAATGGGCGAGTTAATGAGTGCCAGCACCTGACGTCCAGCCCAGTGAGTATAAAAAGGTTGAAGCGTATGGAATATCTAAATGCTGCGGTGAAAATTCCTCAGTACTTCCAGCTGGTAATGCTAAACGGAGAGATCAGAATGTAGACGTGTCCAGGAGGAGGCTTAAATGCAATTAGCCTCGTATACCGAGGTGGGTTTTCCGAAGTTATTACCTGACCTACTGACCGGCTAAGTAGCTTCAATATTGAATAACTCCTTCACACATTTTCTAAATGGATATTCCATATATTTTCAGAGACGAAAATTTATGCAGTTGATATTGAAATTACGTTTTCTTATGGGAGCTTGGTTTTTCCATAGTAAAAATTGTCTCAGACGTGAATCTAACCTCACACCTCTATCTGGTGCCAATAATGAGAATGTTTGAATTTACCCTCCGCTCTCCCAAATGTCTTCCTGCTTTGCACAGTGACGTTTTGGAATCAGGAACTCCCATCACCAGCTTAACAAAAGCCTTTCACTCTGCCATATTCTGGACAACAACTGTCCTAACCTTCCGAATCTATTTCCTTAAATAGTTTTAATCAGGCCATTTCTTCCCATTTCTATGTGGTTCTTCGAAACGACCTCCTTATTTTATATTTACGTCAAAAATTCTTCAGGGGTATTTTATTTCTCTTTTTTATGTCACGATTATATATTTGTCATGTAACAACATTAAAAGTACTACTATGTGGCGAATATAAATTGTGAAAAAATTCATTTTTTAATTTCCTGCGTTATTCTATTTCGCCTTTCTCAGTTCCTAGTGTTATAATATTCTTCTTCCCAGTGTCATATTTGGTTGTCTTCTGAAGTGTTACATTCTATATCGTTGGTGATAGATGAATGAATGATTATTCAGCAATTGTGGAGTAATACAGACCCGGAAAAACAGTTCGATAGGAAATAAATCGGTCCCAGTGCCACTTTGTCCAACACCTGTTCATCGTGGACTGGCCTGGGATCCAATCCGGTCCTTGGCGATTACAAGTCGGCATCTAACAGCCAAAACCCGTTATTTAGTTGCAACATAACTTTGTAGTATTATACCTTATTAGTCCTAAGTTTGAAACTTGTCATTTCCTCTTCACTTCTTAGGCTGATAGAGAAAACTATGATTATAACTCAAGCTGAATACAATTACTACAGCCCACTTCAGGACTCCAGCAATGCAGTTTCAATGTGCTTGCTGCTTTAAGAAAAGCATTTGCCTGTCGGGCAGAATTATGTTTCATTCCAACTTTGTCTGTTTGAACCCAACCTCACAACTGAATGTTTCCTAGTTTGGAGCTCTTCTCTGAGTAACAAGAAAATTATACCAATTTTGAATGATCCATAAACTTGCACTTGACAGTTAGATATGGTGACTAAAACCAACAAATGCACACAAGTTTATGAAAATATATTATAAATGTTTCGACCACACATGTGACCACCCTCAGGCAGGTGCCTTACGAAGAATAAATACATTGAGATGTTATTTTCTTAGTGTTGTAACACTGTCGGTGTGGCCACTGACGGTGATCTTTACGTAATTAGGTGTCAAGTGATTCAACCGGCATATTTTATTAAACCATACGGCGGTATTGGTTCTAAGTCCCCTTTCGTATTTATATAAGCACATGTTCTTATTTTTCGTCACACACTTCTCTGAGGATGACCACATGAATGGCCGAAATATGTAGGAGGTATTACTAGGGTTATGTTATATTTTCATAAACTTGTGTGCATTTGTTAATTGTAGTCACCACATATATATAAATTACAGTCGTAAATAGGCTTAGAATAACTTCACTGCTCTATAAATCGTCAAAAAATTCAATGAAGTGAACGGAAGTGAAGTAACGTGAAGGGAGGTAAATCGTGGTGGGGACGTGAAGGTTACATAAGTGTAGTGAAGTGGAATGAAGGGAAGGTCACGGTGAAATGTGAGTGCATCAGTTCATGCAGTTACGTAATTCATTACCGTGACTGTATTACTGTACAGTGTGCTTAATTTTTTATTAATATTAATTCATCAACTTTAGGTTAATTGTAATTGTATTTGTATTTGTATTGTATTTGCATATTATTGTATTTGTAATAATTCAAATATTTGGGAGCAACCCTAACGAATCGAAACTCCATTCATGAAGAAATTAAGAGCAGATTGAAGTCGGGGAATGCTTGCTATCATTCGGTGCAGAATCTTTTGTCTTCCAGGTTGCTATCCAAAAACACAAAGATTAGGGTATACAGAACTATAATTTTACCTGTTGTTCTGTATGGATGCGAAACTTGGTCTCTCACACTGAGGGAGGAACAA
>BLKM01012992.1:1321359-1339647 GCA_013340265.1 Coptotermes formosanus
GTATGTATGTATGTATGTATGTATGTATGTATGTATGTATGTGTGTGTGTCACAGTATGTGGGCTGAACTGTTTCTGTGCAAGACAGTAAGTCCCAGATGGATCATTCAGATGCAAATGTCAGTCAATTGAATAACACACGCTTTCATGGTATAAAATATGTGGGAAAAACTTGGAGACAGAATTTGAAGGCAGTGGAACAGAGTTCGCTATTTCGGAAATACGGGAATATGCCACAGCAACACGCTGCTTCGCCACATCAGAACCCTTCACAAGCGCTCTTCAGTTCCAGAAGTGTGGGACATTTGACTGAGCTGCCCTCTGGGTGACCGACTTAAAAACTGCGTCTCTAAGTAAAGGGATGACATTCTGACCGACTGCTTGAGGGACTCATAAAAGAATGAAACATGAATGGATAAAAAATTGCTGACAAACTGACAAACTGACCTCCTAAGGGGATTACAATGACAGGATCTTGAGATAAATAAACATATGAATGAACGAATGAGTGCATAAACTGATAAAGGTCTGAAAATGGTTTACTATTATTTCTCAAATCGTTCCTCCAAATTTTCACAATCTTCGGTAAAAACAAATAAATACTTTTCATAAACTCTCGGCTAGGAGCAAAAATGCAAGAAAGTTGTTCAGCGATAAATTTCAGGTCTCAACACAGTAAAGTCTTTGGACAATTCAGTAACCACAAATCCCTTGCAATACAGTCATTCAGAAATGTCACTAATCAACCAATAAGTAAACCACTCAGTCTTCCATTTATTCAGGCATCCAAACGATTGGTCTTTCAACCAGTTTATCATGAAGTCAGCCAATCTGCCACGCATTACTTCGCTATGAATGGATGAAATATCAGTTTTGTTGAGCACCGGCATTAGGAAATTTACTGCGAAAAGGCATATTTACTGCCCGACTAAGTAACATATTTTGGTGCTACGTTCTGGATACGTATTTACATCCCCCATAAATGTTTACTTATGCCTCATGAAAACGACAAAGTAAATTAAGGCTTAGGTAATAGAAGCACGTGCAGATTTATGGGTTCAAAACATGTGCCTTGGGTAATGAAATATTTACTTCCGAATTTGAAGGTTCGTTTTCTCTCTCAAAAGTGCAGACGTTCTTGTGTACTTACAGAAATAAAAATTATTATCCGTCTTAACTTAAAAAAGTTACTTCGAAGACTAAAACATTTCAATCTAGGTAAGACACCAAAATTTCACTTTGTGCAAGGCATATTTCTGTAGCCGCTATTACCATTTAAATTATGTTTTATAATCTGGGCAAATATTCATTATTCTAAGCCGAGTTGCAACACATATTATCTTCAGCAAATATCTCTTCAGGCTTACTCCATCTCAAGCCAAACCCCAGCAGGTGGTCGCCATTTTTGTGCAGTAGAATAAAAATTGTTTGCTCCTTTTCTATCTAAACAAACAAGCGAAAAAGAGCAGCAAATCGTAGAACTTTACTCGGACAGAAACACGAAGAAGAAACTAAATGCGAAATTTGGTTTCAAGAGGCACAGCACATTAAATAACTGTACAAATTAAGTAACGTTATGCTGCGCCCTTTCACCATGCTGCAAACATTTCAGAGGCGAAGTTCTTTAATCTTTTAAAGACTACGCGAAGTTGCTTACCAACCAACTCCTCCCCGATTTCAGGAAGAGCACTGCTTTACGGGAGGTTCTAGGTTTCTTTCTTTAACCCGTCTGACAAAAGAAGTATATAATCAACTCAAGTACGGAGCACTGGCGGAATGATACAGACAGGAGAAATCCGAAATAGTGGGAGAAAATCATGTCCCGGTGTCATTTTTGTACACCACAGAACAAAAAGCACTGACCTGGGATCGAAAATCGGCCTCAGCATCGAGAGGACGTCGGCTATCCGCGTTATCTACAGCAACGCTGCTTTATACACTACTATTAAAATAACACATACTCAGCAGTCATTGCGTACCGCGCAGTAAACACACTCCGCCTCTGTTATAACAACCAGTCAGTTAATGCTGTATAGGGAAATAATCGCTGTTTGTTCTGAGATCCATACAAAATACATAAATACAATCTGTGGGTAAAACGCATAAATTTTTAATTACAAACTTTGTGGTGCGCATAGTGAGTACTCTGTTTTAGATGTTTCATGTATCATATGTGTGAGAACGAGAGGTAAGTACAGAGTAAATCATAAGTCCCTCCTGTATTTCCGACCTCTGCGGTGCAGTAGCCGCGATGGCCACGACGGGGGGGGGGGGGGGGGGGAAGCATGTCAACAGACGGAGAGACACCCCAAGTTTCTGTGCCTCTGTGTGGCACACGGTCCGAAACTTCCGTTGCACCGTAACAATTGACTCAGTTTTGGCAAATCGCAAGACACAGAACGCTTTATTATACCATGTCCACGCCATGTTTCTTCACGACTGCCCCCTAATGGTGAAAACTCCAAGTACGCCACAGCGCCTATTACCCCCTCCCCCCAAAAAAAACTTGGAGAGATTCTCTACCTATTGATATGCTCCTTTCTGCTGTGTTTGTATTGGTTGTTGCGCTGCCGAGTTCAGAATTTCCAGACAGACTTATGAATTACCCTGTACAGTATTCAGCATCAAGTTCCAGAAAAATTACTGCCACACAAGTTTATTGCGGTGACAGGTATTCCCGCAAAATATAACCTGACACTGAAGCAATCTCACTGGTGACAATCGCTAGTCCGTCTTTATTTTTATTACTACACTAATTTAAATATCCTCTCAGTCCAAATAATGGAAGCACGGTTACACATTACTGTGGATTCACTGCACAGAGTGTATAAACCCTATACAAAATACAGAGGCATTTTTCAATCCGAACCCATATTTTATCTCGAAATGACATAAAAGAACATGATTAAATGTAGTGTAGAATTCGTACATTAGTTGTTCGGGGATTAGATGATATTGATTTACACCTGTCTATCAGTTGCAAGAAAATCAACTGGAGTTATGTAGAAATCTCATGAATGGCTCGTCCTAAAATACCGAAAAATACTAAAACTATTTTTATAAAATGCCAATCCTCGTGACCGCGCGGTCTGAGGCGTAGATTTACGGCAGATCGCTTCCTGGGCTTGCAGGTTCGAATCCAGCCGGTGGCATGGATGTCTGTCTCTTCTGATTGTTGTGTGTTTTCAGGTAGAGGTCTCTACGTCAGGCTGATCACCCGTCCAGAGGAGTCCTACCGAATGCGGTGTGTCTGAGTGTGATCGTGAAGCCTCGATAATGAGGAGGCCCTGGCCCACTGGGGGCTGTTGCGCCACAGGAATAATTTTTATAATTTTTATAAAATCCAATTATGGGCAAGAATTTATACAGAAAAGTAATTAAGCTTTGTGTCAAGTACAACCCAGAACCTTGGACTCCTCTATAGAAAACAGATTTGCATCTAAAACAAATGAATCAAAATGGAAGCGTGCAATAGCAAACAAAGCGCAATACACATAGGTTACATGCACTTTGTGTACAAAAATTCAAAATTATGCTAGTCACGGAAGAGGATACTAGTGAACAACGCTATAGTGAGAATTTGAAAAGCTCCGACTACAATAAAATTAATAACAGAAGCAAATTCAATTGATTAAACTTAATACAGCAGTGACGTGATTTGACAACAGAGATGGCGGCACGATAACAAAGTATATACTTAGTCCACTCTTATTCTCAGTTAGTAGTGTTTTGCGTGATTATAAATTACATACGTTTACATCACATTGTGGTTTCAATCGAACGTGGAACTGACCTCCAATACACGCCACGGGAGGGGATTGAGGTCAGTGCGTTATGAACCGCATTCATACACATGTACACAGCCCGGCTACTAGCTGCACGTTAAACTGTTGCCCCATTAGACACGTATTCGGTACGTACAGAGCACAAGTGGGTACATTTCACCGAATTGCTATTACATATTCCGACAACACAGTTATAAAAAGCAACTTGCAATTTTTGTATACATTTTGTGTAATTCTGTGGGCCGCGATAGCTCAGTCGGTATAGCGACTCCCTACGGGATGGACGGTCGGGGGATCGAATCCCGGTGGGGCGAAATTTTCCGCAGCCGTCCAGACCGGCCCTGTGGCCCACCCAGCCTCCTGTACAATGGGTACCGGGTCTCTTTCCCGGGGGTAAAGCGGCCGGGGCGTGGGGCTAGCCACCCCATCCCCTCCTCGTACCAAGGCTCAAGAACGAGTAGAGTTATAATTCTACTCCTTCTCTTGGGCCCTCAGGGCCTGTTACAGGGTGAACCTTTACCTTTTATGTAGTTATGCAATCGGAACCAATACGTTTTAACACACGTTTTCATTGGCAACAAGTTTCGGCTCATAAAAGAGCCATCATCAGTCCATAACGGAAACTGTAAGCAGGAGACACAATATGTTGTAGGCTGGAGACCTCCCCCATATGTCCTACCTGCAACATATGGTGTTTCCAGCTTACAGGTTTGGTTACGGCCTGATGATAGCTCTTTTATGATCCGAAATTATTTGCCAATAAAAGCGCGTGTTACAACGACTTGTTGGATCCGATTGAAGAGTAAATAAAATATATATTTATGATCGATACGCCAAAGGGGATGTCTTACGCTAGAATTGTCACTTTTGATTTGTCATGAAATGACTAAGGGGGGCCCGCGGTGCCTCCGTTTGTTGAGGCACTGCCCTACAAACCGGAAGGTCGCGGGTTCGATTCCCCATAGTGTCATTGGAATTTTCCATTGACATAATCCTTCGGTCGCTCTATGGCCCTGGGGTCGAGTCAGTCTCTAACAGAAATGAATACCAGGGATTTCGAGTTAAATGACTGACTTCTTTTATGTCAGGACGTTATTGAATTGTGCGTATTATATAACAGCGGGTGATAAGATAATTTGTTAATGATAAACTGCAAGCTAGAGTAAAGTTGGTAAAGTTTTCTTCGTAAAGTAATGTTGCGCTGAAAACAAATTTGTCCTGCGAAAGCCCTGAAATCGAATAGGGGCGGAACGGGTATATTCCTCTCGTTTTAAACCTAAGTTTTAATGGATGTGGGTGGACATGTTTATCAGATGCTGCTTGAGAGGAACTGACGATAACCACGAGGAATATTCTTGGAGACGGAGCGCAAAGGCAAGCCTTCCATACTGTTGCTTTCCTTACAGATTGGTTATCGTTTGGACTTACCCATCTTCTACATGTTTAAAACTGCATAAAAAGGACAAACCCTTTGGGAAACACATTCAATTCCGGAAAAGTTGCTTTCACATTTTGTATTTTTAAAGCAATAGACGATGGACAAATTGTAAAAGAAAAGCAATTTTACAGTAGCAAGCCATTGTCAGAATTGCATACAATTGAATTACTCTCTCTCCTTCTAAGTTTAATCTCTTAATTAACCCTTTAAAGACGAAGTGTATCTGTTTTATATAAGGACTCAGTGCGTACCGCGCTGTAAACACTCTCCACTTCGGTTATAAAAACCAGTCTCTTAATGTTCTATAAGGCAAAAGTTCCTGTTTGATCTGAGATCCGTACAAAACACATAGATGCATTGTGGGCACCACGTAGAATTTTTTAATGTTAAACCTGGTCGTATGTAAAGTTACCGCTACGCGTTAAAAGGTTAAATTTAGGCCTTTGAATCAGATGTGTAGAAAAGCGACAAGTAACAATCTGAATCATCTAAATTCCTCTGGCAACAGTTTCTTATACCACCTCTTTGGATCACTTGAAACGTCTCCAATCTAGTCAAGAAAAATATTTATCTTTGGAACCAAAAGCGAAAGTAAGCCGGAGAACGTCAATTTCCGAGTTTAGAAGTCAAATATAGAGTGTATCGATCTATTTGTAAGAACGACGCTATCTGATAACAGATAGCGTCGAGAGCTATCATGAAGCAGAGAAGTTGGAAGCCTGCGTCGATAGGCGGATTCTATACACCACACAAATTAAAAGGCAGCTCACCAAGTTTGTAACAGCGAATTCTGAGACTAATTTAATTCTAAATAACCAAGTAAATAACTAATTAACTAACAAAAACCAAGTAACTACTTCCATAAAGAAGAGCTGTTCTTTAAAGGTAAAATTTCCTAAACTAGTCAAGAAATTCCTCGCCTTTTTAAGGAACCCAAAATTCCATTACCATTTGCACAACAGCGCGCCAATTATCCTTATTCCGAACCATATCAATTAAGTCCACGGCTTCCCAAAAGCTTTATTTAAGAGTCTTTCTAATATTCTCCTCATATCTACGCTTAGTTCTTTCAAGTAACCTCTTTCCATCAGGTTTCCCCACCAAGGCTATCTATGTGCCTCTCCTCTCCCTAACACGCCTCAGATGCCTTTCCCATCTCATTCTTGTTAATTTTATCACCCGGATTTTTAAGTTTTTTAATAAATTACACAATTACTATCATAAGTTACAAAGTAAGTTACTCTTCCCTTTATAAGTATAATTTTCGCTAAGTATTCTTTTCCCTGAATTTGACTATTTAATATACGACCTCAAAACTGTGCGCTGGCAGTATGGTCCAACTTTTAAGGCACAAAGCTTTGTATTCAATTTTGTAACTGATTCTGTACCAACTGTCATGTGCCCATACATTTGTCTTTACTGAAATACCCCAGACATGCATATTTCCTACATCGGCCATATTGCTTTAGGCTATAAAATATTACCCTAACAAAAGTTGCTCATACTTGGTATTTTCTGCGGTATGACGCTTTTGTCGTTACTGCGTCAGACGTTGGGGTAGCCGCCATTTTGATAAGCCTACTGGCAATGGCGGAACAAAAGCAGAAAATTTCAGCGGATTGATTTTCAAATTCCATCAAAACCCAGCGTTGTTCCAAATAGCGCTGGAAGACAAGACTTATAGACACACATATGTTACAGCATATGTATCTGTCCATATGAAATAAGGGCTGATGACTTCTGGGAATTCTGACAGGACGGATTTTTTCTTTCATGTCAGTCTGTACGCCCAATGAGACCCTGTCTCCTTCTATGGAAGTATGACTGCAATTTTTACATTCAGTGTGACTCTTAACCACCTAAAACCTAGCGGTAACTTTACATACCACCAGGATTAACGTTAAAAAATTCTACGTGGTGCTCACATTGCGTTTATGTGTTTTGTACGGATCTCAGATCAAACAGCAACTTTTGCCTTATAAAACATTAAGAGATTGGTTTTTATAACCGAAGTGGAGAGTGTTTACAGCGCGGTACGCCCTGAGTCCTTATATAAAACAGATACGATTCGTCTTTAAAGGGTTAATATTTAACAGTGAGCCTTTCGTACGCCTCACACCTTATGACGCAGTGTACTTGCTTCAGATTTACGAACATTGTACCGAAGAATGACGAATGGCGAGAGGAGAGATGTGCCTTTCGTCGCAAGTTCCCTCTGCAAACCAACGAATAATTTTCAAAAATCTCAATTCGGCCGGATCTACATTAGAAGCTGGGAGACTACATTTATTATGGTACATGTTTGGCACTACGAATTTATTTTTATGAAGCTTGTATTAAGATAAATAACTTTTCTCCCAAATGAGAACTTACATTTTCTGCAATTTTGCGCGAAGTATGTTGGTATGATTAACACCTTCTGGCGCAACGTACCCTTCCTTTATTCAGGGATCAAGCAGTCCAAGAAATATGCCGGGAACGGGAACCAAGTGATATCAAACATGGTTTCTTTACTGAAATTACAAGTCTGTCCCTCTATTTTACATAGAACACATTTTAAAACGATGCATGTTCAATGGAGTGACAGGTAAACGTATACACTTGTCGCTGTGCAAGACATGAAGGCATATAGGGGCATAGATGTGTAGTTCTACTCATTCTTAACCTTGGCACTATATGGAAGTAAGTGGTCAGCTTCACTCCCCGGACGCTAACCGGATAACCAGATAACCAGATAACCAACTGCGTGAACACAAACCTTCTCAAGCAACCACTACGTAAGAAATCCCGCCTGCAATCTCGGTCACAGCAGGCCTCTGCCGGACCTTGTTCTGAACCATGTACGTCCACTTTATGCCCCTCTCATTACCTTATGCATGTTTCTTTTGAAATTTTCCTTCAGTATTTTCTATTAATATCTCCTCTTTTCCCTGCATGTTGCATTCCCAGCCCGTCTCTTCTTCTGTAATTTGATTATCTTAACAGTTTCAGTTAACAGCAACACAGTACAAAATGAATATAACAAACATCAAAACAAAATCAATGGGAATGTGTGGGAACCACATACTAAGAGTAAAAATTGTCATCAACAATAATCCGATTGAACAGTTATCAGAGTTTAAATACGTAGGGTACCTTATATCGGACTACAAAAGTAATTTAGAAGATAATATACAAACATATAACAAAATAAATGGCGTTATACGAAGGCATGTCGGAAAACAAATGACTAAAGAAACAAAATTAAGAATCCACAATATCACAGCTAAATCAGCCTTAAAGTTCGGTAGTGAAGCCTGGGTGCTGAAGAAACGAGATGAAGAAAGACTGGAAGCAGCATAAATGAAATTTTTAAGACATCTGCTAGGAATTAGACAGGGAGAGAAATCAATCAGTGAGGAGAAAAATCTTGGAGTGCAGAACATTATTCTGGAAATAAAACAGTACCAGCGAGAGTGGCTACAGCATGTAGAGAGAATGGGCACAGGCAGGGTACACAAACGGGCACTGAAATACAGGCCAAAAGGAAGAGAAGCATAGGACGCCCAAGGAAAAGATGGAAGGACGAGCTTCATTTAGAAGGATAAAAAAAAGGCACTGCGCCTAATACTGCACAGCTCATGATGATGATGATGATGATGATGATGATGATGAACAGTTTCTTGCCAAGAACATTAATTACGTTGTTTGACTACGCATTCTTCTTAATATCCTCTGTCATCCCTGTAGGATTATCAGCACCGTCTTCCAAAGGGTAGCGTATAAAATACATTTGCAGGAATTCTGATGTCAGTTTTCTATAGTACTCACTCATTATGGCCTAATTTTTTACAAATTCTCTTCGTCTATCACATGAGGATGTTAAAGTTAGCCCGCTTCTTGTCAATCAGGCCTTGCCTGCCGTTGTGACGTGACGACAGGAATTCGAGTCCTGTATCAGATAACAAAGGGCTACAATTTTGATTGCATGTTCAAAGATAGGGTGACCACTGGAGGCAGGCAGAAGGGAAGAAGTGATGACACTCTGGTGATTTGTTTAACAAATGAGGTACGAAGAATGCAAGAGTGACAACACGGCTAATAACAAGACACGTGGCGAAATGCGGTAAAAACACAGAGGAAGTAGAGTGAACCTGTTGCCAATTTTTCAGCAAGCAACCCACTTGGCTACACACAACTTTCAGGTTATAATCTAAAAATATAGACTTCACTTCCTTCAAAGCAAAAGCACTTGGTTTGTATCCATATCGCCTCACCGGGATTCTGAACGAATTCATAATAGCAAAAAGGTATTAACATTTTAAAGCCTAGCGGTAATTTTACGTACCACCAGGTTTAACATTAAAAAATTCTACCTGGTGCCCACATTGCGTTTATGTGTTTTGTACGGATCTCAGAACAAACAGCAACTTTTGCCTTATAAAACATTAAGAGACTGGTTTTTATAACCGAAGTGGAGAGTGTTTACAGCGCGGTACGCACTGAGTCCTTATATAAAACAGATACGCTTCGTCTTTAAAGGGTTAAATTACTTGAAAACTGGCAAAATTAATGTACCGGTAATTATAAATCAAAACAGTATTCATGGTGGAATAGAGAGATGAATTTCTGAGGCTTCCCACCATCATTTATTTCAGAAAGTTCTATCTCACCGTCGGTCATTTCTAGGCATGAACTAAATTCATTTACGTAACTTAGAGTTTCGTCTATTGCTTTTCTGTTGTTCTGAATTTCGGTCCCTCATTCTGATAAAAAAATATAGATCTTCTTTGAGAATAATCGACACCATAATGAGGACAAATACACAATTTCGTTTCGCAGTCCTTCCCTCTTCTACCTACTCACAGTAGGTGTCGAAGTTGTTTATTTTCACTTGATCACACTCAGACACACACCACAGTCGGTAGGACTCCTCTGGACGAGGGATCGGTCCGTCGCAGAGACCTCTACCTGACAACACAAACACTGTACAAGACAAACATCCATGCCCCCGGTGGGATTCGAACCCACGATTCCAGCAAGCACTCGCGCGCAGACATAAGCCTTAGACGGCGCGGCCACTGGGATCGGCCAAATAAATAGTGAGAAGCATAATTAGGATCACCCTGCAGAGGGGGACGAGCTGTTAAGTGCGTTTAAAGTTACACATGAGTTGACAGACCTATAGAAACACATGAAGTGATAGTGCGCCTATACATTACGCAAATGAAAACAGCGTACAAAATTTTTGTAGAAAAATTACATCGGAAGAATCACTTGGACAACTGAGGTGCAGCTGAAATTTCTATCATGAGATAAATTTTACAGTAACAACGAGAGAGACAATTCAGTTATAAATGTGATAATGAGGCGCGTTCGCGTAACTATTTTTCAGTGGAAAAGTAATAAGTATTACATATTCTGTGTGTGTGTGTGTGTGTGTGTGTGTGTGTGTGTGTGTGTGTGTGTGTGTAGCCTTTGTTTTCCAGCATGCAAAGCGCATGCACCGTATTGTAATGTACTAACATATGGCGGCTGTCCGGCTCTGCCACATGTTTCCACATTGTCTCATAAAAGGCGAGATTTTCGTAAAAACATTATTGAATATAAAATGCGTGTTTTGATTACCTCTATAACTTTGTGTGAAACATTTCTCATTCTAGAAGAAATGAGCGAATTATTATAATAAAAGTACACAGGTCTTCGTGTAAAGTACTCCTTATTCTAGTCAGATTTTAATGGAACTTAAATTTTATCAATGCATTTTCGAAAAATACTCACAATATCAAATTTCATGAAAATCCGTCCAGTGAGAGCTGAATTGTTGCAGGCGCACGGAGGGGTGGACAGTGAGAAAGAGACAGACATGATGAAGCTAACAGTCGCTTTTCGGAATTTTCCGAACGCGCCTAAAAATGAAATTGTCCCATGACCTTAATGGACTCGACTTTGAGTTTTAATAGTGGTTTTCGGTTTTAAAGACAGCGGTGATTTTCTTGCTTTGCTCAGTAAGTAACGTCTGCTACCAGAACAGTCAACACAACGGAGTTGTTATTCTTGTTAAATTACATTGGGATTTATTTACTGCTGCTGCAGGCCTATTGTTGAAATAGTTAATCAACAACAGGCACAACACTACATGGAAAGAAGAACGTATCATTTACGAAGCTAAAAATTACAAAGATTTTAAAGTGCGCCTTTCTTTACCATGAAGAATATTATAACAGCAATCAATAAAACACAAACTTTGTAAAAAAAATGTGTAATTTCGTAATTTATTTTTTGCCACCACATTACTATCTGATTGACCGTCATCAGCGAAACGGTCGCTAATAAAAATGCAGTACCTTAAGGTTGTTCGCATCCTACACTGAAAACAGCATCACGCGTTACAGGGACAGAGATATTATACTTGTACACCAAGACAAATTTCAGAGGTTTATGTGACGCTGCGAATCCCACAAGACATAATTTCAACTACGCATGCGCTATGTTACTTGGTTTTACTGCACCTTATATCATATAAACATGGCTGCAGATAGCAGTGTGATACAGACGTACATTACTGCTGTAATTGTATCATACAGGCGTATATTACTGCTGTAATTGTCTCATACAGACGTACATTACTGCTGCAATTGTATCATACAGACGTATATTACTGCTGTAATTGTATCATACAGACGTACATTACTGCTGTAATTGTATCATACAGACGTACGTTACTGCTGTAATTGTATCATACAGGCTACATTACTGCTGTAATTGTACCATACAGACGTACATTACTGCTGTAATTGTGTCATACAGACGTACATTACTGCTGTAATTGTATCATACAGACGTACATTACTGCTGTAATTGTATCATACAGAAGTACATTACTGCTGTAATTGTATTACACAGGCTACATTACTGCTGTAATTGTATCATCCAGACGTACATTACTGCTGTAGTTGTATCATACAGATGCATATGACTGCTGTAATTGTATCATACAGACGTACACTTCTGCTGTAATTGTATCATACAGCCGTACATCACTGCTGTAATTGTATAATATTTTTAACGTGCTTCAAGTAACTTCCTGTGTTATACTCCCTAATAATGGAGATGTAATCACTGATACACGTAAGAGGGATACAAATTGTACTGTTGTGTACATACGGTGTATTCATAGGTTGATTTTATAAGTAGAACACAAAAATTGAAGGAATTGCATACTGTTTTTACATACGTGACCTCGTATTAACTGTAAAATAGTAGAGACCCTACACAACCCTATAACATAAACTGTTCCCTTATGTTTTTTTATGATGCACCATATCGAAAAAACTTCTCAAATGAGAGCTACAAACAGCTATGTTTAATATGAGATATTTCTCCCTGCGCTGTCTTGGAAAAAGTATTACTCTTTGATAGTTGTGTTTTACTACACACTTAACGTCCAATTTATCTGGTGTTATTTAAATTATTATTTGCTAAAGAATTTTAATGACGTTCCACACCGCTATACGGAACATATTCAGAAGGGTACAATGTTTACGGACATAGTGACACTCTGATAGACAGAAGAACGTTGCCTCACTATGCTTCTGACTTAGTACCTGCATTGTAACCTGAAGTCTGCGGAGTACCTCATTTCTATTTCAGCTGTTACGTCACTGGAAAAACATAAATGGGAAGTCGGACGCAGGTGGTTAGCTGCTCCTTAAGTGCACTGGACTATCTGTGTAATTGGTAAGGGAAGAACCAGTAGAGTGGATTACCTAATTATCAGCCATCGGTGATGCAAAATAACAGGCAGCTCTCTTTCGAAAAGGGACAGCGGCCTGTGTTAATTCCGGTAGCAGCAGAGAACATAGGTGCGTCCAGACTGCTCGCAGTTGTGCTCGGAGTGCCGGCCTGTAAAAGCTCCTGTCCGGTGACTTGAGGTAATCAAATTGCAAATCTTCGTAAGGCGAGCCACTCGAGCATCCGTCTTCGGACGACAGAGTTGGTGTAATCTCTGGTTCGTGAAAGCGTACACACTTAAGGACGCGAGCCTCATCCTAAGCTCGAGATGTCTGAACGCATTGGAAGAAGACGGTGATCTGGCATAGCTTGAGCAATGGCAAAGCGATTTCAAAATTTAAAATGTACAAAATGACAGTATGTTGGACAGATCACGTCTGTTTAAAGCGTGATCATTTCGAGAACTACCTAGTTGTTTTGATGAAATTCTGTGTAATGTGTCTACAGATATGAGTTTTCTTTAATTGCATTTGGCATTTATTAGCCAGCATGAATCAAGATAGATTCTAGTGTTCGCCTGAATACTGAATATCATATTTTACATAAATTTTGTTAGTTTTGAAAAGGAAATATACGGACAGACTGACATGGCCTCCAAATTATCTGTAGACTTTAGACATTTAATGCAAAGATCAGTTAAAATAACGAGTATGCACTTTTCCTCGCAACAAACAGAGCAAAATCTGGCCGAAACACAACCGGACCGAAGGCACAAAATACTTTGCCTGATGAATCAAGTAAAGCCAAAACGAATCAAACCAGCCAAGCAGCCAATGGCTAGATCTAAATAGAAATGAATTAATAAGACCAAACAGCCAAAGGCATATTACAATGCAGACCAGAATCAAGCAAACGCAACAAAAGAATCTATGAAATAAAAATTTCAAACTGAGCTGTTCAAAATAATCAAACAAATCAACCAAACAAATGAGACCAAAAGGAGCCCAAACAAAAATATCAGTAACGTAAATTACGTAGAGCCAAATCAACCAAACAGTTGAGCTGACTAACCAAACTGAAGCAAACAGCTACTTCAGCTGACCAACGAATCTGAATCAACCAATGAAATGTGCGCTCTTCTGGGATATTACAAAACGTTGAGTCGTAGTTTTGTACCGACTTTTCGGGACAACATATAGGTCCCATCTTTAAGGGTCAAGATGTTTAAGTGCTTTACACTTGAAGATCGGACCGATAGGATGTCCGAAACGTCGGTTCGAAACTACTACTTAATGTTGCATACTATCCCAGAAGAGCACAGGTCTCATCTACATCGCGGCGGAAGCCTGAAATCACGCTGAACCAACCAGCTTAATCAACCAGGGAATCAACCAGTCAACAGTTAAATAACCCAAAACAAAACTACGCAAAATATCCAGCGAACAGACAAAGAAGACTCAGACTAAACCTAAGCAAGGCAGAGAGGCAAGGGACTGAAATTTTATAAGAATCTTCATCCAAAAGCAGAAACGTTCTTATATATGAGATCTTTTAAATTTTAAGAAGGAGCTGGTGCAACATGGCACTCCATTTTTTTAGAACACAGTGGCAGTAATGGTGGCGCCATCTCGTGTGGCGTACATGAAGTAATGGCAGCACACATCATAATTATGGGCGGCTAATCTCAGCCAACACCACTCAACACCTCCAGCAATAAAAAAGGGAGATGAGGTGACGGTAAAAAAAAACGTGAGTTTAGCCTCGTGCGTATATCAACTGCAACATCAACAGTATCACTCCCACCTGCGGGGCAAAAGTGGCACAAGCAGTTAACACGGAAACAAAACTTGGAATCAAACCGCCTAATCTCTTATACGGGGTCACTTTGCCTACATTATTGGCAGAAGTAATGCCGTACAGTCACAAAGGACGTGCGTCCACACATTTCGTCTTCTGAGTACATTCAACAAATACAAATTTAGTTTGCTTTGTGTGTCTTTAAACTAACTTCACAGGGCCATAATTCGTTTATGTCTCACCACTCCACAGTAAACAAAACTTTATAAATAAAAATAATCAAAATATTTTAAAAAACTACTAATCTTACAACCTGTCACATCGAATTTTTTAGGAGGCACTCAAAACTGGATAAAATTCGTATTCTAACCATTTGTTTGTAGTTCTATTAAGGCCATCTAAGTGCCCGTATGAAAAATTTTAAAGACCGCTTTCTGAAAATGTGTATAATCCACTCTTTTTGGAAAGGTAATTTTTACAGTACACTAAAACTGCCCTTTATCCATGTATTTGCATGCTTGCGTGCGTGTGCGTGTGGGCGTGCCTGTGTCTTTAATCCCCAACAGCTTTCTAACACAAAAAGCTACCATGATTCTTACTGTTTTCCGGGATGTAACGCCGTGTATTCTGGTAGAAATTTTCTTTACGATTCAGAGGATCTGCTTGTACCCATAATCAAAGCGTCTAACTCAGAATTCTATAAAACCTATCCGCCCTTCCACCTGACTGTATTACGTCACTTCACAAAATACAAATGACCATAATCACAGCAGGAAAACCTAGAAGTTTCGCAAAAATTGTAAACAAAGTTTGTAGGAAATTCATGCAAAAGCATTTCCAAATTTTAATTTACACTTTTTAACCCTTTAAAGAAGAAACATGTCTTATTTTATATAAGGACTCAGCGCGTACCGCGTAGTAAACACCTTCCGTCCGAGTTACAACAACCAGTTTGTTAATGCTACCTAAGCCAAAAGTCACTGTTTGTTCTGAGATCCGTACAAAACACATAAACGCAATGCGAGAAACACTTAGAACTCTTCAATGTTAAACCTGGTGGCAAGCAAAGTAACCGCTAGGCTTTAAAAGGTTAATAACACATGCATGGTAGCTGTACAAATGTAACCCATATGTAAGTATAAGTAATGTGTTGGTGACACGCCGTGTTAGGTTCTGATAACAATAAATTTTGTTTTGTTATTTAAATCCTCTTGTAGTACAAAACAACAAAATACCGACCACCTAAATAACTATTTAAATTATCCATTTGTTTTCGTAATATATTAGAGCAGAGCACTATATCTATGTATAACAGATTTTACATGCATTCAGGTCAAGAACGTGAATAACTAAAGTAATGAAATCCACGGAACACAGTCATTCTTGTGAAGCCAGTAGGTCCTCAGCTAGTCAAGAAATTCCCGCGTATTATACAAGCAGAATATTTATTACCGCTTTCATAACTGTCCGCCACTTCTTTTTATCCTGAGCCAGCTAAATCCAATCCAATATCTTATTCTAACAAAGCAATGTGATGTAACCTGCAAAAATTTCAGTTATGCAAAATATATAGTGTAGTAGAAGAAAAAAAGACATATAGACAGGTCAGTTGAGTGTATCTGTTGATTCAGAATTGTAACATCTTTGTTACAGAAAAGGCTTTACTGACGCGTAGACCATATAATCCCTTCCCAAAAATTCTAGTATCGAATACGTGGGGAATCACATTTCAGATACTCACGAATATAAATTGGATGCGACGGCAGTGTAACTAAATGCTGCAGACCCCAATTACTGTCAACCTCTCGACAAAAGAATCCTGTGTCATCTCTGAAATTTCGTCCTTTTATGCAGCAGTGAGGGAAAACCCGTGGAGGGAATTGAACCTCAGCCACTGAGCACACAACATACCATTTCACTGAGAAGTCTACCACAGGTAACATATTGAAATATTTAATAAAATCAGAATCGATTTTATACCATAGTGTATTATTTTTATATTCAAATAACAGGCCAACTACATGCATAGAATTAATATCAATTAAAAAAAGAAACATTTATAAATCGCCCAATATTACAGCAAAACCTCTGAAAAGCGGATGTGATAATAAATACATATAGTTCAAAATCGGATTAGAGTAAATATAACATTTTACTGCCAATTGTTCCCAGCAAAAGCATTAAATGCTTTGTTCTTTATATTACAAAAGGTATTAATTGCATTCCAAACACAATAATTGGATATGAATTCCAAATCTCCATTCTGTCCCCAGCCCAGACAGAAAAGTTTAGAATTCGTTCCTTTTTCAGTTAAACTTCAAAGTGAACATCGCCATGTAGTGGTTCACACTTAAGCTATGTATTTGTGTAGTCCTGAGTTTGGAATTCGTTCCAGAGAATCGGTTATTATGAGAAGTATCATGAGTTTCCTCAGTCCGTCCATTGATATTCTGGGATATTGTCTCGCAAGTCCTTCGTTATTTACGTTCTTTCCTTTCGTTGAAAGTACTGTCTTCTGAGATGTGACACGGTATATTTTGCATAGATACAGACGTTTCGGAAGGATCTGCTGCATTCATGTTCTGGGTACATGCATTTAATTTTTTATCAATTAAGAGCCCCTATGAAAACCTACTCTACGGTTGTTTAATCGACCTATCGAACTGCAGCTGCAAAGGCACTAGTATGCAAAGTATGATAAATTCCAACCCAAGCAGAATACGGCTTATTAAAAATATTTTGACCTTAGTTTGAATTGTTATGTAGAAACACCTTTCTCGAATACATAAAACGAAAATTGCAAAGAATGATAGAACGAAATGTACATGTAACTGGTCGAGCAATTTAATACGTTCTAAATTCACGACATTAAATGGAGGCATGTAAAGCTATACAAGTTAGAGATATGAAACCTATCAGTGAAACGTGTAATTATAAAGAACTCGTGCTGACTTCATTCCAATTAGCTGTGCCGTTTGAATAAAAGAGTAAATGAATCAACTATGCAGTAAAAAAGGCTCTCTGGTTACGAGTGAATTATTGGTCAGATTTATATTCCAGTCGGACCGCTAATTGAATCTGTAATTTGATTTTGGTTTAGGGAAAAATATATGTCACTCCTGAATGTGTACTGAATCTGTTTGTTTTCTGTGGCTGAAAAATCATGATGTAAGAAAAACGTTAAGCAGATTTTACAAATTCAGTGTGTTCCATGTCCGTGCACTATATTATACAAAAACACTAATCACCAACAAATGCACAAAGAGAGTTTTATCATCAATTGTAACACACTCCTACATGTTTCGACCCTGCTGGGTCATCTTCAGGGAGAATTGTTTGTTATCATTACACTAAGGTTGCACTTTATAGTTGAGTGAGAATGTGCTGTGTACTGTGTACTGGAGGCGTGAACTCTATGTGGTCCCGGCTTGCATTGCAGTGCAGTGCAAGCCGGGACTGCAGAAAGTTCACGCCTCCAAAAACAACGCAGTACACAGTCAACAGCACATTCTCACTCAACTGTAAAGTGCAACCTTAGTGTAATGATAACAAAAAA
>BLKM01012992.1:1339758-1447151 GCA_013340265.1 Coptotermes formosanus
GTAGGAGTGTGTTACAATTGATGATAAAACTCTCTTTGTGCATTTGTTGGTGATTAGTGTTTCACATTTTACAATTATCGTTACTAAAGTGGCAGAATGGTAGAAAAACTTACTCCAACTTAAAGTACCAGTAACTAAATAATCAATTAATTAATTAAGTAATTAATTAATTAAAACCATGCAGCAGAGTCCTTCCTGAGAAACTAACAGTTCCTCATCTAGTCAACAAATTACCCGCATTGTATAAAGCCCCAGCGTTAATTACCCCACTGACAAGCGCCAGCCACCTGTCCCTGTAGTGAGCCAGATCAATCCAGTCCACGCATTCCATCGCACTTCTTGTAGATCCATTCTAATATCATCCTCCCATCTACGACTAGGTCATCCAAATGTTTCTTTTTCCCTCAGGTCTCATCACTAAAGCCCTGGACGCACATCTCCTGTCCCCCATGCGTGCTACATGCCCCGTCCGTCTCGTTCTTCCCAATTTGATCCCCCGAATGTTACTTGATGAGCGGTACTGATCCTAAAGCTGCTCATTAAGTAGGCATCTCTAATACACGGTTACCTCGTCCCTCTTAAGCCCAAATATCCTCCTCAGCACCCTATTCTCGAACACTCTCAATGTATATTTGGAGTTCAGATATTTTCAGAGAATAGCCTTTAAAGTCATTGGCATATATGATTACTGATTGCAGATAGAGTATGTGGCCTGTATCGCTACAGAAAATGGTATGTAGTCTGGGTAAATTGGTGCTCTGTATCGTGTTTACACTGTTCTATAAAGACGGATGCTGATGCCTTTAACTGACACTCGACTGTTTGCTTCCATGTCCTACAGATAGTATTGCTTTAAATTCAGCATCGCCATTAGAATTCAGTCAAAATGACTGTCGCCTACACAAAACATAGATTAACATCCATGAACTTTGTCAAATGTGGCTGTTCTTCAAACCATTATTCGTCAGATACAACAAACATTCCACTAAGTTGTGCCAATTTGACTTTAAATATTTTTAGCAGTAATGAGTATTTAATTCAATGAAAAATTGTTCAGAGTTTTTCAGAGTCAGTGTCTCTAAAGCGATTTTTCATGAAAAGATACATTTGTCTTAGTTTAATCTTTTAAAGCCTAGCGGTAACTTTATATACGACCAGGTTTAACATTAAAAAATTCTACGTGGTGCCCACATTGCGTTTATGTGTTTTGTACGGATCTCAGAACAAACAGCAACTTTTGCCTTATAAAACATTAAGAGACTGGTTTTTATAACCGAAGTGGAGAGTGTTTACAGCGCGGTACGCACTGAGTCCTTATATACAACAGATACGCTTCGTCTTTACAGGGTTAATAAACATAAAAGAGAATGAGATATGGTAGTGGTAAAATTTTCCCTATCTATGCCATGAAGGCGACCAGGAGGAATAGAGTTGTGGCTCCACTCATTCTTAACCTCGGCGCTAGGTGGAAGTGAGTGATCAACATTAAGGCCTCGTCTGCTTTCACCCTGGGGGAAAAACTCAGCTACCGAATAAAATATGTAAAATATAAAGTAATGGATTTTAAAAAGTAAACCCACAGGAGTCCATATTTATACATTTGTTCTTTTAAAAGATATTCAAATTGACCTCATAAAATTCTACATATCAGCAAATACTGTGCTGACTGGTTATGTCCAGCTATTGCAGTCCTCAGGGAAAGAGACTGATCAGCCGAAGCTGAAGTAATAAGACCGGAAAATTGCTTCAATGCCATTTGTGCTACGCGGAATTCCCCGGGGGTTCAACCCAAGCCTATTTGGTGAGAAACAATCATCTGACGACCTGACCTGTTACGGGGCTCAATTACTGACAGTAAAAATAAAGACAAAATAAATTCTGCACATCATGGTGTATTATACCTTGCATACGGGGACAATTCTTTTTGCTCGGAACAGTAACAACGAAAAAAAGTTGTTGCTGCTTTGAAAGATTTATCAAATATTTGCACCTACCTACGAAATGTTGTTTATTACAATGGATAAAAACATAAACATATTTGACACTCATAACGGTTAGTTTAGGGGGAAGTACACAGAATTTGCTTTCGAGAAACTTAATTATGAATGTTGTCTGAGAAAAAATGTGGAAGTTCTCTGCATTTATTTCAAGTTTTTACCCAACCAGTTTTTATATTTACTAATTTTTAGTGACACAAGAGTTGAAACCAGGACTATGACGCCTTGTTGCTGAGATTTCTGCATCCCACAGAATTAGATACACACAAACACACACGGTAGGACTCCTCTGAACGGGTGATCAGCCCGTCGCAGAGGCCGCTACCTACACAACACACAACAGACACAAAGGAAAACATCCATACCCTCAGTGGGAATCAAACCCACAATTCAACAAATCAGGGGGATGTAGACCTACGCCTTAGAACGCACGGCCACTGGGATGAGCTACATTACGCTAAAGTCTGATGTGTCCCAACGTTTATGAAGGAAGATGAGGTGTGAACGAAACTGTCGCATGCATTGGGCGAATGAGAGAAAGTATGACACTTTTTTCGGGAAACTGCAAAAAATTAAAACCTTTTGGTATTAGGTGTAAATTGTTACAGATATTGAAATGGATCTTGAGGGATATATGCCATAAGAATAAGAACCGCATTTAACTTGCACGGCACCAGACACCTCTGCACTTCGCAGATATTTTGTACATCAGCTATACACAGTCGAAAAAATAGTAGAATGGACAGAAATAGTTAACCGGCGAGGAGCTGCATGGTTGCAGCCGTAGATTATTTCACAGCATTAAGCAGCCGTTTTTCGGAAAAGACTTAGAAAACCGTCAGAACATGACTCAGGTTAGAAGAACTAGAAAACCGCCAGAACTTGACTCAGGTTAGAAGACTTAGAAAATTGTAACAACATGACTCAGGTTAGAAGACTTAGAAAACCGTGAGAACATGACTCAGGTTAGAAGACTTAGAAAACCGTCAGAGCGTGACTCAGGTTAGACGACTCAGAAAACTGTAAGAACTTGGCTCAGGTTAGAAGACTCTGCAAACTGGACGCATCACTGGACACTAAACACGTGAGTTCTTTTAATCTCACGAAAATGAATCAGTCACAATCAACTTTATTTATCTATTTATTTAGAGATTTCGAGAACCAAGTTTCGGCTTAGTAGGCCATCATCAGGCTGTTCTAAAAAACATGAAATATTAAAACTCTACTCTTCAGAAAAGGAAGGCCTTCCTCTTTCACAGTGGGGCTAAAATTTTACAGCGTTGTTCATATATAGCGTAAGAAGTACGTGCAAAATGTATAGAGGTGTAAAATATGAAGGCTGTAAAATTTTAAACCCAATGTGAAAGAGGAAGGCCTTCCTTTTCTGAAGAGTCGAATTTTAACATGTCATGTTTTTTTAGAACAGCCTGATGATGGCCTACTAAGCCGAAACTTGTTGCTCGAAATCGCTAAAAAAGAGACAAATAAATTTGGTTGTGACTGATTCTTTTTTTGTGAGATTGAAACATACGCCAACGAAGATGTTAAATATCAAATTTAAATTTTTCATTTTGTGTCGATCTGCGATTTATAATATATATGAAATGTGTATGTGCATATTTATCATTTCTGTCGTCATACGAACATTCTTCCCTTAAAATCTATTATTGATTCAAGGGTAGGTCTTAAAATTCTAGCTCCTTATAAACCGCCCCCAGCAGTGATGCAGGGTGTTTAGAAAGCAAAGCTGATACATATAAGTACAAAATACAGAAGTGAGTCACGTTTTATGCAATTATAATGTAAGCCACATGTTGATACATAAAATGAAACCTAATTTTCACTTATCTATTTCGATACTAAATTTCGTGTTGGTCCTCTTATGTTCACAACTTCGTACTACAGTCTAAGTAGTACTTATAAACAGGCCACGCCTCTCCTATCCACCGCACACCAATACAGCATTAAACAGATTCCTCTTTTTTCTATCTACAGGGCGCAGAAAAATACTTTATGAAAGCTTGATTGTTTTAACTAAATTTAACTACTTCATTATTCCGTTATTGGCAATAATATTTTATGTGTGGGTATTGTATATGCTAAATAAGAAGAAGAAGAAGCCTCTACCTAACATTACCTTTTAAGCAATGGTAAGCCAACTACATGATGATGGCCAGAAAATAGGCCGAAACATGTCGCAGTGTAAAATTGTAATAAAAGCTATTATTGAATTTGTGTTGTTCGGAGCGTATAATTACGTCCGCAGCTTCTTATAACTGGGTAAGCACAGTGTATCTAATCCGAGAAACGGTGCATTGAACACTGGGAGAAAAATGAGGAGCTAAAATTAACTTGCTACGGGAGTAATACAAATAAGGACAGTTACGTTCCTCTGCATGAGCAGAATCGAGGATTCATTACGTTGTCTATGCAGCAAGAGCAGTGCAGTGTTAGGGAGACCTTACAACAATATTAAACAAACCTATTGAAAATTGATTCCATATTAAACAGCGCCACGCAGAGTCAGATGTTGTACCGCTAACGTCATGTTTACTGCACAATAATTTCATACTACCTATGAAGATAACGTGTGTGGTATGACACTGACACGTGTCCGTCACAATTATTCATCAGCTGTGTGTGTCTGTGTGTGTGTGTGTGTGTGTGTGTGTGTGTGTGTGTCAGTGGAATGACAAGTGAACAAGCGCGTATCAATAATGGGAACTGCAGTTGAGAGATCTGAAACGGTAAAGATGTTCGTGATAAATTAAATGAAAGTTCAAAAGCCGTTCGCTGTTTTGTCCGTCTGTATCTGTACTGGACACAGCTGGAATGTTTGCAGCCTAAATAGCATGGCGTCATTTTTAGATATGCTTTCCACCAAAAAAATAATAAGTCGGTGGAATTAAAAATTTGTAAATGGGAAAACTTATTTTACAAAGTATGTAAAATTTATTATAATATTACTGGCAAAATGGCAAATAACCTGACTATCAGCCAGATGCACACCCAGAATTTTCCTTTGGGGGGGGGGGGGGGCCTGAACCTGAGGTTATATATAATTTAAGTTTGATTTTTAAAACTATACTGCACAAATTATATTGTAAGTAAAACATAACACTGCAACTGTATTTATGTACATACGAATATAACTACATGTTCCATGACTCAATCACAGTGTCCCGTCTTCTTATTTTTTTTTCATTTTTAGTTTATTTTTCAAAATGCTAATATACTGCTCATCAGCCGATTTCAGTGGCTGATTTCGGCTGAAGGGGAAATCACGTAAAATTTTGATATCATAATATCTACAAAATCTGTAATTTTTACATTTCGGTTTTGGGGGTTTTGGGGGGCTGCAATCCGGCAGTCCCCCCACCGTTGGATGCGCCCCTGCTACCAAGTAAAATACTGTTGGTTAATACTTATAATTGACTAGTTTGGAATGTAAGGGTTTTAGGAAGGGAAGTTTAACAAAACCACTCTAATGCATGCCAAATGCTACATGTGGGATAAACCTCATCTGAGGATGACGTCTGTAACACCATGGTGGTTGGACAGACCTGTCAGATGTCTGAGACATGTATAGATACAACTGGCTAGCTTGTAGAATATTGAATGGCAGGAAAACCCCGAAGTACGTTTAAAGAAACCTGTCTTGGTGTACCTCAGCACAAGCTCAACTAAAACTGCATGTGGCGTCAGTCCTCTATTTGCATGGTTAAGGCCCGTTGTGACGTCACTTCAACTACTGCTTCCGTAAGGATAACAACAGTAACTGGCAGTAGCATGATTCAGTTCCGACGGCCTGAAATCGATAACGCTGCCAATCACACTCACAACAGAGTAACGTGAAATTGCATGGCCCTTTGACAATTGGTACGCGATCTCGTGAATGACGAGACAGATGCGAGGTTTCTCAGCGCTGATACTTGTGTTCCAGTTTCCCTTTCATGATGTAGGATGGCGATACGGGTCATTTGGCCTGAAACATTACTGCGAGACCAATATCGACCATTATAAGGAATTCTCAGAGTCTAAAATTCAACGTGCCTGCAGTAGGTTTCATGGAGAGGCTATGGTAAAGGATTTATAAATTGCTATAAAACATAACGTCAAGTACCTTGTTAACACGTTTTTATACACTGCTAAAAAGCAATCTCATTACACGCCTGGACAAGTCTTTTGGGTTCCAGGAGGATGAGGCTCCCAGATTTCTAGACAATTGGCATATGAAGGTGGTAAGGTTGTCAGCCATACGCACCGGCCGCCTTTACTCCCCAGGAAATATTCCTGGTACTCATTTCTGTGAGAGGCTGAGTCGACCCTATGGCCATATTGCGACAGAAAGGAGTACGTCAATGAAAAATTCCAATGACAGCATCGGAAATCGAACCCGCGACCTCCAGTTTGTAGCGCACTGCCTCAGTCAACTGCACCACCGCGTACCCCTTCTATATTCCTAGGTAAACACGTTCAGTAAAAAGGGCAGGCATTTATTTAATACGATATAGTAATCCAATACGCAGAGGTGAAACGACTGAAAGCATCACCAGGATAACAAATCATAAATCAGTAAACGATTTTGAAGTTCCAAAAGGCGGGATTGGATCGTACAGGAGGCAAGTAAACCGGAAATATTCATATTCTCGATTTACAATAATTGTGTAATTATTTCTTTACGTAAGTACAATATCTATATCATTTACATTTGCATGGTAATCGAAGCTACGAGAATGAACACCAGCGACATCGAATTACAAGAACACAAATAAATTTTATTATCTAGGGTGATACACTTTACATTGAAAAAGTTACGATATATGCAGTAACTTAAAAATTGTGTAGTGTAAAGGCAGTTTAAGGAACCTTGCAAAGTAGAATTCTTAAGAATTCTCAGGGTCGAATAAAGGAATGAGAAGATCTGGGGTGTCATTGGGTTCAGAAGTCAGGGCAACAGCACAAAACAACAGGGGGTTGGCGACTGGAAACGCTGACGTCAGGTGGTGAACTACGGAAACATAAATATTTTGCAAACAAAATTTATATTAACCCTTTGACCTTTTAAAGCCTAGCGGTAACTTTACATACTACCAGGTTTAACATTAAAAAATTCTACGTGGTGCCCACATTGCGTTTATATGTTTTGTACGGATCTCAGAACAAACAGCAACTTTTGCCTTATAAAACATTAAGAGATCGGTTTTTATAACCTAAGTGGAGAGTGTTTACAGCGCGGTACGCACTGAGTCCTTATATGAAACAGATACGCTTCGTCTTTAAAGGGTTAAAGACGAACCGTATCTGTTTTATATAAGGACTCAGTGCGTACCGCGCTGTAAACTGTGTCCACTTCGGTTATAAAAACCAATGTGTTAACGCTGCATAAGACAAAAGGTGCTGTTTGTTCTGAGATCCGTACAAAACACATAAATATTGCGTGAGCACTACCTAGAATTTTTTAATATTACTCCTGATGGTACGTAAAGTTACCGCTAGGCTTGAAAAGGATAATACTATTACAAAGAAACCTTCAGAATGCAGATATCGGTAAAGGTTACAAGAGCACATACTATACAATCCGAGTAACTGAGAGCTTTGTTGCTTAAACACACTTATGTGCTTTTTTAGACGCCTGCTACGTAATATTGCGCCCCTCGTGGGATATAAAAAGCAGAACTGTTCTAAGGAGCACCGACTGGGAACCCCCTTAACATGAGCCAAGTACCGCAACATGCAATGTGATACCGGATACATCATAAGGAAGGAAGGCATGCCATAATGAAGGAAAGAAAAAGCATGTCTCCGAAGGAAATTTCCTTCTTTTGCAGCTACGAAAAACTTCTTAATCGACTTAAATTTGTCTAACTGCCACTTACAATTGTCCTGTTTTGTTCACGAAATTTACAGCACGGCAGACGTATTTCTCCTCTTCAAGAGCAGACAAGTCACTTAACAGCCTGCGCGTGGCTATCCAGCGTAAACAAACACTTACACTTGGAGACCGGTATTCTGTCCAAGTTTTAACTTCAGGGTGTTTGGTATATGTAGATATACTAGTTGCTAATTAACCCTTTAAAGACGAAGCGTATCTGTTTTATATAAGGATTCAGTACGTACCGCGCTGTAAACACTTTCCACTTCGGTTATAAAAACCAGTCTCTTAATGTTTTATAAGGCAAAAGTCGCAGTTTGTTCTGAGATCCGTACAAAACACATAAACGCAATGTGGGCACCACGTAGAATTTTTTAATTTTAAACCTGGTGGTATGTAAAGTTACCGCTAGGCTTTAAAAGGTTAATGAACAAGCCATCTAAATAATCATCTACCTGCATGGTGTAAGATGTACCTTGATCAAGAAATTCCCCGCTGACTTAGAAACCAGCCGATCCCAGTGGCCGCGCGGTCTAAGGCGTAGGTCAGCGGCCGAGCGCTTGCTGGGATCGTGGGTTAGAATTCCCACCTGGGGCATGGATGTTTTCTCTTGTGTGTTGTCAGGTAGAGGTCTCTGCGACGGGCCGATCCCTCCTCCAGAGGAGTCCTACCGACTGTGGTGTGTGTCTGAGTGTGATCAAGTGAAAATAAAAACCCTCTACACCTGCTGCAAACAAGTAGGTAGAAGAGGGAAGGACTACGAAAATAAACTTAGAAACCTAAGAAACGTTCCAAATTTCCGCCAACGGAATGTGACGGCGCCAAATACCCTGAAGATTTACTTTAGAGCCACAACAACTACCTTCAGTATGTCCTCAGTTTTACCCCACACTGAAAGAAAGAAGGGCAGAAAGAAAGAAAGATAAAAAAGAGGCTAAGCTAATGTAAGCAGTAAAAGCAGTCCCATTACAGGCCCGGACAGGCCCTTAGGGTTCCAGGAGGTTGAGGCTCCCAGATTTCTAGACAGTCGACACTTGAAGGTGGTAAGGTTGCCAGCCCTACGCACCGGCCGCCTTTACCCCCAGGAAATATTCCTGGTACTCATTTCTGTTAGAGGCTGAGTCGACCCCAAGGTCATAGTGCGACCGACAGGATTATGCCAATGAAAAAAAATCCACTGATACCATCGGGAATCGAACCCGCGACCTGCCGGTTTGTAGCGCAGTGCCTCAACCAACTGCGCCACCGCGGCCCCCTAACCTAACGTAATATTAAGAAATTAAGACAAGAAGGAAGCAGTAAATAAACAGGAAAGAGTAGAAGGAGAAAAAAAAGTGATTCTTTTATTGGTTCTTTCCTTCTGAAAATATTTCTCCTTTTTTCTCTTCCTTTCTTTCTTTCATACTTGCATATTCTAAATGTGCTTTGAAATGAAAACAACCTCAATTTTACAACTGACTAAGTACATATTACATTTTTGCACTCTAGGTGTCATGAAGCACAGATCTGCTGAAGACACTACGATGGAACTCAAACCGCATTCGGTTCAACGAACCAGAACAGCGAAAGAAGGCGTAGGGAGAAAGGAAAGTAAGGGTGGAAGAAAATAACTTATAAAGAAAGGAAAGATAAAATTGTTAAATTAAAGGAAAAATCTTTCGTTCTTATTCTTCGCTCCAAGTTAATGTGAGAAAGACCTCAGAAATATGAAAGACTCAATGTAATCAACAAGACGTAAGAGAATATTTGATCAAAATTGATAAATTAATTACGCTTCAGCGGAACATAATACCGTCTGATGCAGGCTCAGTGCAGTATCTTCTCTTTTGCTGTTAAGTCGTAATTAGATCAAGGTTGGTACTCGTAGGATAGAGCGCTCACTAAAATACACGGACCTAGGCGGGAGGCAGTTAATGGGGAATTTGTGATCCATACGGATAACACAGCGTCTTTAGGGTGGTTACGTCTGTATAGGCATGGTGCAAGGATAAAGGGGAAGATAATGTTCTTCTTTCCTCAGGTGCATGGCGCCGTGTCACTAGGAAGTCCGACGTTTCGAGACAGCACATTGGTTTGTTTTTAAGGGTCGAAATGTCCAGTGAAGACTACCATAACAAGTGAATGCCGCTGGGTCTTGCTGTGTGACCTCACGCAAAATGTGTTCTCATGTAGTCGCCGAAACTTGGCAGTTCTCTTGCATGTTATGTCACAAGCAGCAACACTGTGAAGTTCCTTAGGGAGGACATAGCGTTACAGCTATCAGGGGAGACAGTAAACCCCACAGGGGGCCGTCCTGGTCCAGTACACCTCCTTATTGATCTCCAAAGCTAGTGATGAGTTAGGATGAGTTGATCCTTCTTCTGCACAAAGAATTAATCACATTGTAACATCCAGTTTGTCTTTCACGCGCGGACGTACACGGCAAGACTAGTAAACGGATAGAAACCTTGTCATTTATACTGGTGGATTTGCAGGATATAAGGTTTTATGTGTCAAAATTTTGGTTTTCTTTGATATGACACCGTGTAATTTGGTATGTAGCTAACAAAGTTTCGGAGACACTAACTGACCCATTCTTCAGGGCAGAAAGATTTGAATAATATGCAAATGAATGCAAGGTGTGAGGTTTCCACAGCAGCGTAGGCGAGGATTCAACTCTTCTGGTATGCGACAGTACGTCACTGCATTAATATTTCTCGAGTTTCCGAAAGAACGCGATAGCTTTACCTTCAGTGGACCCTGTAGCACTTGAAGGTAAAGGCTCTCTACACATATAAGTTATTTACACCAACTACTACGCACCAGTTCTATATGCTTCTACATGTTTCGGCCCACTTTCTCACTCATCATCAGTGGGTAGCTATCTTACAACATGGAAGAAAAACGTCAGTTTTGATTAAGTAATAAAAGAGCAAGTCACTTTTCTGTTAAATTACTCCACATTTCTAAACTTTCTCCACCGATCAGTGTGCAGAATTCTGCTCGTATTTAAGAGAATTTATTTCTCACCTTATGTGGTCGGCGGACGCCATGATTCACTGCAAGAATTCCTCTCTTGCTTATGACCTGCGCCCGCACGAAGTACTCACGGGACGTGAGATCTGCGACACCGCAGGCCAGAGATGTGGACCAAAGGGAGTCCAAGCAAGCATGAAGGTGGTTTATAAGCACTGATACGTTGAAATGTGGTGCTGGAGAAGGATGGAGATCAGTTGGACCAATCATGTGAGAAATGAAGAAGTGTTAATTAGAGTCAATGAACAGAGGAATATCCTGCATGAAATAAGAAAACAGAAGGCTAACTGGATTGGCCACATATTGCGTAGAAAGTGCCTTCTAGAACACGTCATTGAAGTAAAGATAAAGGGACAGATGGAAGTGACAAGAAGACGAGGCAGAAGACGTAAGCAGCTACTGGATGACCTTAAGGACAGGCGAGGTTACTCTTATTTGAAGGAGGAAGCTCTGCAGCGCAATATGTGGAGGAATCGTTTTGGAAGAGGCGTTCAGCCTGTCATTAGACAGACTCTGGATGGTAACGACGTTGTAGTATATTACTACATTAAGACACCCATAGCGATGTAACGGTTCATCGTCGTAGTCCTTCCCTCTTCTACCTACTTGTTCACAGTAGGTGTAGAGGGTTTGTATTTTCACTTGATCACACTCAGACACACACCACAGTCGGTAGGACTCCTCTGGAAGAGGGATCGGCCCATCGCAAAGACCTCTACCTGACAACACAAACACTGTGCAAGACAAATATCCATGCCTCCGCTGGGATTCGAACCGACGGTCTCAGCAATTGCTTGGCCGCAGACCCACGCCTTAGGCCGCGCGGCAACTGGGATTGGCGTAACAGTTCATAATGGGGCATATTAATGCGCAGCATTGTTTACTCAAAACGACTCATTACATGAACATCCTAAAGTTGAAAAATCTTATTCTGGATGCCCTGTATACAATAAGAGTAGAGTAAAAATCAATGATACAAAATATTTTTTAACCCAGATATTACCAATATATTATACGTGCCCTGAAAAAATCACGACAATGTATCCAAATTGAAAATTCTTGTCTGGTGTTAATGCCATCACATATCCCCAGGGCATTTACTTTTGTCAAAAATTAACCCAGACTGAAGCTACACTGAGCAGAATTATTGTAGCCAAAAATAAAGAAGGCTGTCAGGAAAACACACTACAACTTCAGGCTTACTCGAGCTCTTGGGCTTTGTTGTGGGTTTCCACATAATTTACCAAATTATGTCTCATAAGCTGATAATTTTCAGCGATTGGCTGTTTGTTATGTCTGTGATTTGACCTGGTTGATGAATGGTATTAGTACGTATTGTTTAATGTAATAATGAGACGTACGAAATTTATGTGGTGCCAAATTTATAATCACATTTATTATCATGTAAATTAATTTACTACAACAATCGAGATGCGTGAAAATGCAAAACTATTATGAATTAATAGCACAATTAATGCTAGGACTTCTAAAGTGGACGGTCCTAATCACTTTGAACATAGCAATCGTTTTCAATACGGTAATAAATTGTGCGTGTGTGTGTGTGTGTGTGCGCGCGCGCATATTTGTGCACGAATGAGATTCTTCACCCACACATCTAAAGTAAATAATGGCATCCATTTGGTTGCTGTTCGTTTCTAGAGACGGGAGCAGATCCTCGCCCACATGCTGTAGGTTACCTTGTGATGGGCAGTGAAAAAGCTGTAATGAACTGATCCATGCCCCTATCCAAGAAATTCTACTGAGTGTGTAACTCCTTTACTGACTCAGAAAGAGTCTGACTGGATTCTGAGAAAGAGAAGACGCTTAATTGATCGAAGCTTAAGAGGGATAAAAAGGTGAAAAATGTTCTAAAAATGTATGTTATGCTGGTTAGCCCAACTGTTTCACATCCCTTCGGCTGTCCAAATATGGACCAGGAAACCGTCCAAACTCAGCAGCTAACTACATAACCAACACCATGCATAAAGCCTTTTCAAAGGTTAAAATTTGTACAATATATTTGTAATAGTGCGGTGGAGCCTCTATCCACACATGTCATTCCCGATTATGAGCATAATAATTTTTAAATTTCTAATAATTTTAATCCTATTTTACGAATTTCTTCCTCAATACGTTTCAAAAAAAATTGTAAAGCTGAAGATGATCTTAAATATGTCGAAACATGTAGTTCTGTATAATAAATGTGTTTGGACGGACTTCAATTTTATTTTGGCTAATATTCATCAGCTACTCAAATCATTCCAGTATTGATGGAAAAAAAAAGGTTTCATTGTCATATCCGGAACAGCATGCCACGGGTATTTGTTCTGGTCCCGATAAAATAAAAATCCACACTATCCTGTCGAATTTTATCAGGATGTGTTTTAATACTAGCCTCCCATCGACACCCTACTTTAACTCATATTTTGTGTATACGTGAGAATCTCTTTAAATTGTGAAGTTTACCCTTTAAATGACGAAGCGTAAACTGTTTTATTTAAGGACACAGTTCGTACCGCGCTGTAAACACTTTTCATCTCGGTTATAAAAACTAATCAGTTAATGTTATATAGGGTAAAATCGCTGCTTGTTCTGAGATAAATACAAAACACATAAATACAGTGTGGGCAGAACGTAGAATTGTTGAATGTTAAACCTGTTGTTACATCAAGTAACCAGCAGGCTTTAAAAGGTTGAAGAGCGCACAATGAGAAGGAAACTGGCAATTAATTATGAGACAAGGACTTGTCAGGGGCAATCATACCTTATTTTAACTACTTGAAACATACACAGTGCTGTAACATAAAAAAATTTCACTCCTGCAAGAAATATATGCTATTTTTATGATTCTAACAACTAAGAGCTCTTATTGCCATAAACGACATTAAATGACTGATTTGACTCATGTCGTCGGAATGAGTTCTCAGTGTGGTACGACCGGAAGTTTTTGTATGTAATTCAAATGAATGCCTGTCCCGACACATAGGACCGAGTTCAGTCCAAGTGTAGTGAATGTGACATTTGTGGTGGAAAGTAACAGTGAGAGACGTTTTCCGTCGAGTATTTCGTTTTTCTCTTTCAATATTTTCCCACCAATGCCCCATACTCATCTTCATCTATGTGTTGCCCCTGCCAGTAGAACAAAGGTGCTGAACCTTGAAGCGTTCCTAAAAGGAAGCTTCTTCGGAAATGGGGAAGCACTGAATAGAGAAGCAATTTCAAATTTTTTTCTCCATGTTTCGAAATGTCGAAGTGTTATTCCTCTTCATCTGTTCTATATCGTACCATAGCAGAAATTCTACCAGAAGATTCTACAACATTAGATCTACATTAATCTTTTAAAGACGAAGAGTATCTGTTTTATATAAGGACTCAGTGCGTACCGCGCTGTAAACACTCTCCACTTCGGTTATAAAAACCAATCTCTTAATGTTTTATAAGGCAAAAGTTGCTGTTTGTTCTGAGATCCGTACAAAACACATAAACGCAATGTGGGCACCACGTAGAATTTTTTAATTTTAAACCTGGTGGTACGTAAAGTTACCGCTAGGCTTTAAAAGGTTAAAGACGAAGCCTGTCTGTTTTATATAAGGACTCAGTGCGTACCGCGCTGTAAACACTCTGCACTTCGGTTATAAAAACCAATCTCTTAATGTTTTATAAGGCAAAAGTTGCTGTTTGTTCTGAGATCCGTACAAAACACATAAACGCAATGTAGGCACCATGTAGAATTTTTTAATGTTAAATCTGGTGGTATGTAAAGTTACCGCTAGGCTTTAAAATGTTAAACTGCTCTGATTGTCTCCTGCTTAGGAATCACAAATGCCAGAAAAGTCGTCCTTCTTCCTTCAGCTGACCTCGTTTACGTATTTATTCTTTCGAAAGGTATTTTTAATTTCCGTTGTGCCAATCCTTTCTACTTGCAAACCTCGTCACCTTTCGCTTCCTTCCCGCCCCCTGCGTTCCGCCACTCCCAATGCCCCATTGTGTTTATACAGATCTGCGCCTAGTGGCAAACAAAGCTCGGAAGAAGCATTACAGCGCCTTGGAAGGTCAGTAGTACTTGACGTCATTCCTGTGCCTGCACACCACACCATGAAAGCGTAAAACAGGGTGGAGGTAAAGCTCCAAGTATTCTAGACTTCAGTGATAGAAGTGAGTGATTAATTTCTTTCTCCTTCCCCGTGACTACCGTACTGTATTTTGCGAGATGGGATGAACAGTCGAAATGACGTGCATTGATGGTACAAAAGCAATTTTGCTGAACCGTATGCCTGCCATCTCGTGGTCGGTTACTTCACTGAGTGCGTCCCACCATTTACTTAGTTGACGTACTTCTTTAATAACATTATTTAAAGACAACGTACCAATTATAGAGCATCTTTAGATAGGTACACACATTATACATATGTCTTAGAAGGTACCTACAAACACAATAAGTAAAATGGATCTCCGCTCTTCTGGGGTGTAACGCAGCGTCGAGCGGAAACCGTTTACCGACATTTCGGGAAAATGTATCGGCCCCATATTCATGGGTCAACAAGTCCAAGAAGAGTATAACGCAGCATCGAGTAGTAATCTTTTACCGACGTTTCGGTACAACGTATCGGCCCCATATTCAAGGGTCAAGAAGTCCAAGAAGAGTATAACGCAGCGTCGAGTAGTAATCTTTTACCGACGTTTCGGTACAACGTATCGGCACCATATTCAAGGGTCAAGAAGTCCAAGAAGAGTATAACGCAGCGGCGAGTAGTAATCTTTTACAGACGTTTCAGGATAGCATATCGGCCCCATATTCAAGGGTCAAGAAGTCCAAGAAGAGTATAACGCAGCATCGAGTAGTAATCTTTTACCGACGTTTCGGGACAACGTATTGGCCCCATATTCAAGGGTCAAGAAGTCCAAGAAGAGTATAACGCAGCGTCGAGTAGTAATCTTTTACCGACGTTTCGGGACAACGTATCGGCACCATATTCAAGGGTCAAGAAGTCCAAGAGGAGTATAACGCAGCGTCGAGTAGTAATCTTTTACCGACGTTTCGGGATAGCATATCGGCCCCATATTCAAGGGTCAAGAAGTCCAAGAAGAGTAGACTCTTCTTGGACTTCTTGACCCTTGAAGATGGGACCGATACGTTGTCCCGAAACGTCGGCAAAGGATTACCATTCGATGCTGCCTTATACCCCAGAAGAGGGCAGATCTTATCAGCATCGCGGCGGACGCCTCAAATCACAATAAATAAAACTTAGCATAAGGAAGATGCGGCGTGGGAATCCGGCCGCTCGCTTGCTGGGATTGCGGGTTCGAATCCCGCCTGGTGCATGGATGTCTGTCTCTTGTGAGTTTTGTGTGTTTTCAGGTATAGGTCTCTTCGACGGGCTGATCACTCTTCCAGAGGAGCCCTACCGAGTGTGGTGTGTCTGAGTGTGATCGTGAAGCCTCGATAATGAGGAGGCCGTGGCCCACTAGGGGCTGTTGAGCCATGGGGGAAAAAAATAAGGATGACGCAGTGGGGTGGGGCCGTTTGAGCAAAGTCCAAACAAACTTTATTGAAAAAACTATGGGTTTAGATCTAAAATTATGATTTTAATTGTCATAAATCTCTCGCCTGCAGGTTTCTCTGACAAAATGTGTCATTAAAGAATACGTGGAAGCGCAACGCCCCCTCCCACCACGTCAGTAATCTAACCATAGACCCCTTCCTTATTTTCCAGACACTGCAGTTGAACATGGAGGACCCAAGCCGCAGCCTCAAGCACTCAGAGTGACATACTGTGGTTTAAAACTTCATAATGCGATGTCAATGCATTGAAAGCTTGGGCACGTTGGCAGTTGTGACAATGAAGTAAGATATCCACTCATGCCAAGGGATCACTGACAACAAATGCGAGTCTTAACTTCACCTTATAATACTGCGACTGTCAATGCAAGAAGGGCACACAACCAAAGCTCACTAACTAACTAACTAACTAACTAACTAACTCCATGGAGCAGAGGCCTTCTTGGGAACCTAAAAGTTTCTCAGTTAGTCAAGAAACTCCCCCCCCCCCCCATTTTATGGAACCCGGAGGTTCATTATCGCATTTACAAGGACCCCCCACCTGTCTCTATCCTGAGCCAGCGCAATCCAGTCCATGCCCCATCCCACTTCTTGAAGATTATTTTAATATTATCCTCACATCTACTCCTGGGTCTCCCAAATAGTCGTCTTCCCTCAGGTCTCCCCACCAAAATCCTGTATGCACCTCTCTTTTGCCCCATACGTGCTACGTGCTCCGCCCAACTTATTCTTCTCGATTTCATTACCCGAATAATATTTGGTGATAAGTACGGATCATTAAGTTCCTCGTTATGTAGTCTTCTCCACTCCCCTGTCGCCTCGTCCCTCTTAGGCCCAAATATCCTCCTCAGCACCCTATTCTCCAACACCCTCAGTCTTTGTTCCGCCCTCAGTGTGACAGATCAAGTTTCACACCCATAAAAAATAACAGGTTATATTTAGAGTTCTGTATACCCTAATCTTTGTGTTTTTGGATAGCAACATGACACAAAGTGGCAACTTAAAATTGGAGTACGGTACTCTCGCATCGTTCTTAGTGTTGTGTACAGACGACTATACTGCAGGCACAAGCAGTGTTTTGCAATATACAAGTTACATCAATTTTATTTCTATTTTAAGTCACACAGCTACGTACTTCGAACACTTGAGCGTCATCAGGCCACGATGCATAATCTGATATCAGGTTGATTACGCACAATTTTAAATGCTGGGTACTGTGTGGTGTGAGCTCTTTTGTGGTATTACGTTAGGAAAGTTTTATTTATAATTTTCGCGTACTACTTTTTCAGTGACTGTTTAGTTTAAATCCGGAATTTTAGTATACAGAATTATATATTCGCTTTAGTATGTTGAGAAGTTCTTCGAGTATAGATTTGTTCTGTAATTTAAATTATTTTTGTTTCTCTTGTTAATGTATTCAGTGCTGTCGGTAGAACGCTTCGCATAACGTAAGGGTAAGTAAAAATTCGAATTTCTTGAAATTACAGTTGTCGTGGAGTTTCTTCTTTTAATTACAGTATTTTAAGGTAAAATGCCTTCAATAAAGCTGCTGAGAGTTAATTGCCACTCTTTCCTCTTTAGCCAGTGTTTATGTTAACATTATTATAGTGCATTTAGCTGGTTCTTATTTTCGTGTTTGATGACAGAACAATGAAAGGAGTTAACAATGTTAGATAATCAAACCTTTAAAGACGAAGAATAACTGTTTTATATATAAGGAACCAGTTCGTACCGCGCAGTAAACGCTCTCCACTTCGGTTATAAAAACCAGTCTCTTAATGTTTTATAAGGCAAAAGTTGCTGTTTGTTCTGAGATCCGTACAAAACACATAAACGTAATGTGGGCACCACGTAGAATTTCTGAATGTTAAAGCTGGTGGTATGTAAAGTTACCGCTAGGCTTTAAAAGGTTGAATTGGTTCGCTTTTTAAGAGATGTAATCATGTTTTCTTGGAGATAGAAACCAAAGATTTTAAATATCAGTCTTCTTGTATTATATTCGCATTTTAAATAGCTGTTGGTCAGTAACGAACACTGAATAGTCACTGGCATGCAATATGTCAGTTAAATAAATACAAATGAGTGTGTTTATCTAATCAGGGATGTCCCTGTGTTATTAAATCAGAGCCTCCTCGTCATTTCCACAAAACACGACACTTATTCATATTGTAAGCCAGCTTAATCTAGCCCATATCTTTTAGGATGTATTTCTCTACAACCAATTGAATATTATCTTGTACCATCTATATATCGGCTTCCCAAACAATCTCTCCTTTTGGGTTATCTCTACCAGTATTGCAGACACCCTTTACTTCCTTTATTTCCTCTATGTCTGCTACATTCCGCGCTGCACTCTCCGCTTACCACCCTGTTTTATTAATATTATATGAAGATTTGCAATTACCTCTTTATGAATAATTTCGCTCCACTATTTTATTTACATTATTTTAAGTTCTGGACGCTTCTTGCCGTGTATATTTCCACCCTCCTCACACGTCAACTTTGCATATGTCCAACGTTGTCCTCAGTACTGTACACACAACTGAACAGAAAGCACTGTTGTCAACTTAGGCCACTCTTGATCTCAACTCATATACATGGAATTACGACAACTTCTCAGATATTCCTACAAGATCACCCCCTCCCATCCATGCAAATGTACTATTGGCGCTACTTTCTTGGCGTGGCTGTAAAAGAACTGCTAATAGTCAGACGAGATGGTCTTATGAGGATATCGTCCCCGAACGGCCCTATCTAACTTGTTCAGACACTATATGAGAACAGAGAGAATTCCTTTGTCTGTAACTTGTAAGGGAAGGATTTCCTTTTCTTTTCGAAGTCGTAGGAATGGATGTTTGTGGCATCCGCATTTCTCTTTCACCGCATTTCACGCGGGAAGAAAATGTGATGGAAAATACGGAAGGATTTAGCAATCGCACGTATCTGAAGAAGTGCTGTCTCATGAGGTTCCTATAAAGACATAACCTTTCGAAAAGTATTGACGCCTGTGAGGTCCTTCAGAGAGAGGTCTGAAAATTCAAGTGGGTTAAAGCTCTTCTGAATTGCGATGAACAAAATCACAGGAATTAACTGCGCATAGAGATCCTTACTTGAGTAGCCGGTAGTTTTCAGTCTGTTATTATGTAATATCAAATTTTATCGCCCGATCTGCAAAAGTTCAGGGGACCTCTACCAGTTGAATCTACTTCTATTCCTTATACCCTATCCCTGTAAGGCCGTTCTAATATTATCCCTTTTTTTTAAACAACCTGTCAATTGGTCCCTGGCTTGAGATTTTGAAACAAATTCTTAATAAAAAGGTTGAATGTATACTTAAGTTTTCCCACGTGTGCAACCTCGTCCTTCATTAATTCAGCTATGTTACGCCTCTCTCACTACGTTATTGATTGGCAGAAAACATACGCCCTGCAGTTAATCATAAAATACTGGCCTACTAATTTTGACCAGAGGGGAAACTCTCACTGATCACAATTAAGGCTATGAGCCACCAGCAAAAAATACAGGCTGTTGGAACATAAGTCACAGTTAACAGTGACACACTTTCTGTGTTTTAGTGTCATTAGACCCTTGAAGAAAACGGCAAGATATATCTTCGAAACGTTAGGGAATAAACATACAGTGACCCATCATCATTACCCGAAAGAATAAATTATCCATTTCCGACCAAGAAGGCTAGAATAGTAATTACGCTGAGTTTTACTGGAGAAGACGAAATGGTAAGGCGGTAACTTGGTTCGTATGCCGACATGTACACAAACTACCCCCTTAACTTGATGTGTGATATTCCTTTGGTTTTCGTAACACAAAAACAATTACAGGACACGGCATAGAACCAATAGTGTTATTGGAAAAACAATATCACTTGTCTGGCCGTAACCACAACCACATGTTTTAGCCCTAATGGGTCTTCAGGTTCTTATATAAATATATGAAACAGAAGATATTAACGTTTATCCTGCTAATGTGGAATACATGATGAGCTACTAATAATGCCAGCACCACTCGGCTACCAACTAGGCCCTTAAGGGCCAAGTTGGTAGCTAGGCCCTTATGGGCCAAGTTGGTAGCCGAGTGGTGCTGGCATTAAGATCAAGGGCCAAGTAAGTGTGTGCACACAGATATGACATAGGACGTCTTTCACGATTGATTCAGTGTTGAGACACTGTGCAGAGAGAGAGACAGAGAGACAGAGAGGCTCCTTTCAGCGTTGCCAAATGTAGGTCACCAAATATTACGCATTAGTGGTGCTGGCATTATTAGCAGCTCACCATATATTCCACATTAGCAGGATAAATGTTAAATAATTTTAATAGGTAAAGGTAAAGGTTCACCCTATAACAGGCCCTGAGTGCCCAAGGGGGGAGTAGAGGTATAGCTCTACCCATTCGTGAGCCTCGGCACGAGGAGGGGATGGCGTGGCTGGCCCCACGCTCCGGCCGCTTTACCCCCGGGAAAGAGACCCTGTACCCATTGTACAGGAGGCTGGGTGGGCCCCAGGGCCGGTCTGGACGGCTGCGGAAAATCTCGCCCCCACCGGGATTCGATCCCCGGACCGTCCAGCCCGTAGCGAGTCGCTATACCGACTACGTTACCCCGGCCCACAAATAATTTTAATATGTCATTATTTCCTTGACATGAGATCTCGGTTTTATATGATTTTTCAATTGTGTTAACTGTATTAAATCATGTTATTTCAGCCACAAAATGCTAGCATTCTGTATAAGAAAGCCTTTATTCCTAAACATCTAAATGGAATCGTGAAACCTAGGGTAACACAACTAGGGATATCCTGTCTGTCTGTCTGTCTGTCTCTGCCTGCCTGCCTGCCTGCCTGCCTGCCTGTCTGCCTGCCTGTCTGCCTGTCTGTCTGTCTGTCTGTCTGTCAGTCTGTCTGTCTGTGTGCCATTTTCTGTCGTTTTGATGCCTAGTGTTTTGCATATTGAATAATGTAAGTGTACACTACCCATGTCGTGTCTATTCAAGTACCCATTTTTCACAAAACTGGGGCAATCTGAGGTTAGATGGTCAACAGTACCTTCATATTGTTTACGTAACCGCTATGTACTCTCCGTTTCGTCCTTCAAAATTTTATTTTTAAAATAGTTTGTACTAATTTCTTGATCTCCAGGTGCCAATATTTTATTTTCTGTGTCTCCCTTGATATCTCCAAATTTTAGCCGTAGATATGATTGTTTCTTTTCCACTATTTTTCTTTTAAATTACCTGAAAATGTTCCATGTACCCTTTTCCATAGCCACATTTCTTTTTTTCTTCTCTGATATGCTGCTTTTATTTCTCCTTTTCCTGTCTGTTATTCCGCCTCTTGAGGCTTCCCGCTCCACGTCACTTTGTTGAGTTCGTGTTGCGTTGGTGAGTTCTAACAATTTTTATTAGTGTAAATTCCTTGCTGTCCGCACGTTCCGTTATTTTCGTAACTTCTACTATGTACTTTCTGGTGTACATGGAACACCACAACACTTTCTGGTGTACATGGAACACCACAACACTTTCTGGTGTACATGGAACACCACAACACTTTCTGGTGTACATGGAACATCACAACACTTTCTGGTGTACATGGAACACCACAACACTTTCTGGTGTACATGGAACCTCACAACACTTTCTGGTGTACATGGAACACCACAACACCTTCTGGTGTACATGGAACACCACAACACTTTCTGGTGTACATGGAACACCACAACACTTTCTGGTGTACATGGAACACCACAACACTTTCTGGTGTACATGTAACACCACAACACTTTCTGGTGTACATGGAACACCACAACACTTTCTGGTGTACATGTAACACCACAACACTTTCTGGTGTACATGGAACACCACAACACTTTCTGGTGTACATGTAACACCACAACACTTTCTGGTGTACATGGAACACCACAACACTTTCTTCATCTCCTCTTGGCTCCATCGGTTTCTTCTATTTGATTTTTTTTTTTGTTGCTCGACTGCAGCATTCGGCGGGATATGAGATGGCGCACGTTGAGTTGCCTCAGTACGGTTACCAGTCTCTCCAGTGTCGTTAGAAGGCCTCTGTCCTCCCTTGCTTTGGTTTCTTTATTATTATTATTATTATTATTATTATTACGTTTGATGGTATACCGCCTGAGATCCTGAAAGCCTCATTAAATAAAAGATAAATAAATAAAACGCGGGAAATTCCTTTCGAATATCCGTGATGTTCAGGATGCATTCTGTCGAGCATAGGCGCCACTAGAAATCAGTAATAAGATTTACTTGGCATGTAAGCCCGTTTCTGTATGTAAACAAACCGCATTCTGGCAATCACTTGGCACTTCTTCCAGCACAGATAATGATTTGGGTTGGTAAAATACGTTCCGCTTCACAACTAAATCCATTCATCTAACTAAGTACGCCGTTAGATCTGAAACCCTCATTAGCGTTAAAGTTTTACTATTATTGGATTCCCTGTTACCTCGTTAAAAATATGTACAGGGATTTTTTTCGCTTTTCTGCTGATTTAAATTCTTCTTCATCACTTTCTACCTCACAATAAAAACGGGAGAATTTCTATGTGCGCGTGTGTGTTTGCATGCGCCTGTGTGTTTGCGTGCGTGCGTGTGTGTGTGTGTGTGCGTGCGTGTGTGTGTAAGCGCTCGTAAAGTAAAATAATACTTAAAGCTATAATCCAGAAAGTTGGTTACAGACGCCAGGCACGATGTTACCTATCTGAGCGACAACTAAATTTCACCTAAGCATTCAGAGGTTCAGCCTGAATGTACTTTTGCCAATTTGTCAGGAATTTCATGCTGCAAAACTGCAAGCAATACATCAAAACAACATCTGTCTGTTATTTGGCCCGTAGTACCAGCTTCGTTAGCCAAGAATTATAAGTAAAACCGGTTTATTACGAGGAAATGTTTACTATCCGTTCATAAAGATCAAGACGTCAAAGCCTTTATACCTCCAGTAAGCTGACACGGAATAACAGTTTTTTTTTCTGTTCTTAGCTTATTCAACGAAGATTTTTAAATTGAATATACCTATGTATAAAATATCAAAAAGGAAAAAATTGGTAATTAATTTACATCTATATGCAAGAATATTTTGGGAATATCAGACCTACTAGCGAATAAGCCTCCTATTAACATACTCCCTGTAGAAACTGAGAAAAATCATCTGAAATATCAGTAAGTGTGAAAATGCATATTTTGTTCCCTGAAGAAGGTAGGCTTTTACCGAAACATGTCGGAGCTATGTGTTTAACACTCATATGTAACTAATAATGTGAATTTTGTTGGTATCATAAACTGAATGCATAGCTGTAAAAATGCACAGTATGGACAACTTTAAAAATACAAAAACACTAATCAGCAACAAATGCACAAAGGAGCGTGAACTCTCCGAGGTCCGGGCAGGACCACAGAGAGTTCATGCCTCCAAAAACAACGGAGTACACAGTCAACAGCACATTCTCACTCAACTGTAAAGTGCAACCCCAGTGTAACGGTAACGAAAGTCCTCCCTGAAGATGATCCAGCAAGGCCGAAACATGTAGGAGTGTGTTACGATTGATGATAAAACCCTCTTTGTGCATTTGTTGGTGATTAGTGTTTTTGTATGATATAGTGCACGGACATGGAACACATTAAACTTTAAAAATATTATTTAAACATATTTAGTAGAATCATTAACTAACAGACGGAAGGAAGAACTGACAAATGTACAGACGTTTTGTATGGTTGAAATTAGAAAAAAATTAATATTCCTTTGGAAATATTATATTCGTCGGAGGACTTGAAATCATACTGGAAGTGAGGGTTGGGGAACCCCAATTAATATTTTAGGGATTCTAGTGCAATGATCCAATTCCCTGTGCCATCTAGCTAATGTATTTCTTCATGGCAAATATAACTTGCAGTCACGATAGGGATTCGGACTCTCATTTTCTGTTCTGTTCATCAGTTTTCATTTCCCCAGCTTCGTGACATACAGAACTTACCCAGTGGCAGTTCATTAATAGTGAGCTTTTTAAATCCCACTAGTAACTCCACATATCGTCAGGAGTAGTGTTAAAATGTTTTCAGTTATTCCCACAAAATCTATTTTTAACTTCGATGTAATTCTTAAAAGAAGAGCATTTTTTCTGCCTGAAAAATTAAGCAATTTGTTTTATGTAATTGAGTAAAATATTAAGAAAAATGGCCCTAATTCGAGTAACACTAAATATTTTGCCGTAACTTTCGACTTACTGAATGTGAATGGTAGGGAAAATGACAAGAAAGGCCGGATGGATCATCTCAAAATTTCTTATAACTTGGTAGAGGAAGTGGGGTAGGTGACAACCACGTCCAGTACTCAAAAGTTTGACGCCCTGTGGTTTCCTTTAACCCTTTAAAGACGAAGTGTAGCTGTTTTATATAAGGACTCAGTGCGTACCGCGCTGTAAACACTCTCCACTTCGGTTATAAAAACCAGTCTCTTAATGTTTTATAAGGCAAAAGTTGCTGTTTGTTCTGAGATCCGTACAAAACACATAAACGCAATGTGGGCACCACGTAGAATGTTTTAATGTTAAACCTGGTGGTACGTAAAGTTACCGCTAGGCTTTAAAAGGTTAATAGAAGTTTCTTTCCTGCCTGTACCGACAAGGTATGGGTTAAACTTCATAACTCCGCGTGTCATTGGGTTCGTGACATGAAACGGGAATTCGGAAACTGTGCATTCCAACTCAACTGAAAAACTCGGCGAGAAAATTGCACATCTGCATAGGTAAAGAAGAATCTAGCTACACGAAAGCCACCTTATCCTCTTTAGGTTAAAACTTCATTAGACTTCTCCTTCTTTTTCCTTCTTCCAGGCTTTATACCATTTTATGCTGCGGAAGGGTTAATTAAAAGGAATTTTCACCAATAATTTAATTAAAAACCATAGAAAATGAAGGGAAGTTGGTCGTATGCTTAATTCAAGCAAATAAATAAACAACAAACTCCAGAGGCAACTGACATCAACAGCAGAAAGAGCTCATTGAGGGAGCTAAATTCCAACGTTTCCTCGATCTGAATTGTCAGTACAAAAGACGCCCTTACAAATCAAGTCGCACAGCACTAATTTCCGTTCCACTAAACCGCATGCTTTGTGGCTGATCAGCATAGGCAAGGAATAGATTTGGTCTGAAAATATGTCAGTATATTACTGAAGGATCCAAAATTTTTGTTAATGCAACGAGTAATTTTGGGCGCCACATTAGAAGGTGGATATAAATTGTTAAAACAAAAACACTGAAACGGTCTAGTCATTGGCTCTATGTTTGACCCTTTAAAGACGGAACGTATCTGTTTTATATAAGGACTCAGTGCGTACCGCGCTGTAAACACTCTCCACTTCGGTTATAAAAACCAGTCTGTTAATGTTTTATAAGGCAAAAGTTGCTGTTTGTTCTGAGATCCGTACAAAACACATAAACGCAATGTGGGCACCACGTAGAATTTTTTAATGTTAAACCTAATGGTATGTAAAGTTACCGCTAGGCTTTAAAAGGTTAATTAATTATCTAAAGCCAGTGGTAATTATATATACCACCTGTTCTTACATAAAAGTCTGTACTTCATGGACACTCAGCGCTGTGTTTTTGTGTTTCATGTGAATCTCACGCTAATAGCCTCCCATTTCCTTGAACAAGATTAACCGCCTCTTCTTTGTACCAGCTACAGAGGGTGTTCTTATGCAGGAACTAATATTTTGTGTACAATTTAGATAAAACTCAGTCTCCAATTATCCGGACTGGTACCTAGAATTTAGCATGCATCCGGAAGGGTACGTAATCGGCCATCTTGTCACAGGTTTTCTTGGTTTTCCCTCAATAATCAAAGGCTGAGGTGGTTTCCAAGACCCCATATTGTTATTGCATGCTTCTTATGCAGCCCTTCAGATTTAAATTTATCAAAATTGACTCCATTTCTGTAAATGAAATCAAATTAATTTTCCAAATTATGCGCTTTAACATTAACCAGAAACAAAAATTACGTGGCCCTTATTTCAGGTCACTAAGATCACCGTTCCAACGTCTCCAGTTTCACTTCCATTTATACACTCTTCCTGTCAGAAGGAGGATCGAGTGCAGCACGAGAACGTTCCTACAAAGTAATGTTCTTTACTCCTCCAATGTTAGACCGTTTCTCAGTTCGTCCTTGCAGTTCCCGTTCTTCTCTACTTTTATCCTCCCTCTCTTTCGTCTTGCAGTCTTCAAAAGTATAAATGGTAAGTAAGTAATTGATCGAATTAATTAGTGGCAGAGGCACGAGGCTATTCCGTGCTTCAGTTATTTATTTATTTATTTATTTATTTATTTATTGCCTAAAAATCCATTAAATGGTGAAGAAACACACCGTTTCACATTGCGGTCTTCTGGAGTATGACACTATGTAGTGTGGGTGCTGACATTTCGAAGGGACATTAATATTTTCTTAATGGTTGCCCTGAAGATGGAGGCATTATGTTCCACGAAACTTTTTCCACCTCCAGACTACAAGACGTCCTAACGCAGAACATCTCAGTGCGTTACGTCGCAGTAGTGACAGCTTTAAAGTCATGGGTCTCCAAATTTTCATGGCAAAGAACCACATCTCTTACCGTAGGCCGATTTACGGGCCGCACGTGTACAAAGAACAGAAAGTGGTGTATCTAACAGCCTGAATTATTGTCTAATTTTTATAATGTATACATTATTTTAAATGTAGCTGCGGGCCGCGGGTTGGCAACCATGCCTTAAATCTTGTACAGACTGACTGAGAGAATACTTGAGAGAATGGATCGTTAAATGGCTAGCTTAAAGACCGAGCGGTTCGCTAATTTATAGGCTAATGATGGAGTGATTGAGTGAATGATATACTGAGAGACTGAGTGATTGATTAACCCTTCGCCAAATGAAGACATGAACACTGCATATTCATTTGTGTACTGGATAAATTAAAAGGGACGAATAAATGAATGAATAATCAGACAGGGTGAAAATTTGTTTGACTCAAAAATTGAAGGACTAAATAAGAAAATACGATTTTCTTACACACTTACACACCTTAAAAAGCGGTTTGTCGCAGAGCTAGCAGTAACCAAGTTCGTGATATTTAAAGGTCCAAGGTTTCAAGCTGAACAATGAACGTGGTACTCTGATTGTTGTTCCCTCCGTTCTCATCTCGTTAACCCTTTAAAGACGAAGCGTATCTGTTTTATATAAGGACTCAGTGCGTACCGCGCTGTAAACACTCTCCACCTCGGTTATAAAAACCAATCTCTTAATGTTTTATAAGGCAAAAGTTGCTGTTTGTTCTGAGATCCGTACAAAACACATAAACGCAATGTGGGCACCACGTAGAATTTTTTAATGTTAAACCTGGTGGTATGTAAAGTTACCGCTAGGCTTTAAAGTTAAGGCGAATAGCGGAAGGTCATAACCGTTCGGCTTGTTTTCTTTCATTTTGAAGTCGTTCTGACAGGTAGACATTTTTATTTCTTTGCGTTACGAAGCTTTACCGATCCAAATTTCCTATTTCGTAGTTTTCCAAACTGTGGTACACGTACAACTACTGTTATACCAACCTTTGTTTACTGCAAAACAGCCTTAATAAAAAAATCGAGATATTAAGAGCCATAAAAATTTAAAGAAATAAATACATTGTCCGCATATATTTTCTAATACGCAGCATTGCTCGTAACATTACATAACTCAGCCTCGTTCTCAGGAAGTCTCTCAAATTTAATCTTTTTTGTTCAAATATATAAAATTATTGATGTTATATTGAAATGATTACCGTTTATTTAGTTTCATTTCAACTAACGCGTTAAGAACTGCTGTTCTATGCGTTTATCGTTCCTCCTGTGCATGCTACAGATTCCACCTAACCGATCACTCCTAGACTACTTTAATTAAATTTAATAGAGATGTTAAAAAGATATCAGTAGACAAGTCCCTGTTCGTAGATATGTAATTAAGAGGAAAACTATTCTGCAATTAACTTAAGTTAATGTATTGGATTTCCTCAATAATTGTTAAAGCACAGATCACCAGTTTCTAATATTTAGCAGCTGCTCCCTCAAAAACACCCGCTAGGTATCCCTAACTAATTTACTTTACTCCCCAGACCCTTTATCAACATCTAATTAAAATTACGGTGCACAGTTCACTCAGCCATGCCTTATACACGCAGATTGAAAATGAGCCTGTATTGAGACTAATAAACCGTGGCCTACAGACCAATATTGTAGTATAGGCTATAAGCTTATGTCAATTTATACGAAATAACAACACCAAAAGATATATAATTTTATTTGCAAAAGTCTTCTACATTTTTCGGCCCTGCTGGGCCATCTTCAGGGAGAATAATATTGATACACTATGGTTGCGTTTATATAGTTAAGTGCGAATGTACCCTAGGGTACATCCGCACTTAACTATATAAACGCAACCATAAAAAATAGCAATCCCGTTACAGGCCTGGACAGGCCCTTAGGGTTCCAGGAGGTTGAGGCTCCCAGATTTCTAGCCAGTCGGCACATGAAGGTGGTAGGTTGTCAGCCCTACGCACCGGCCGCGTTTACCCCCCAGGAAATATTCCTGGTACTCATTTCTGTTAGAAGCTGAGTCGAACCCAGGGCCATAGTGCGACCGACAGGATTATGTCAATGAAAAAACCCACTGACACCATCGGGAATCGAACCCGCGACCTGCTGGTTTATAGCGCAGTGCCTCAACCAACTGCGCCACCGCGGCCCCCGTCAGAATTCAACAAACTTTTATACCTAGCTAATTTACTGAGGAATTAACTGACCAGCTAAACAACAAATCAACTAAATATTTAAATAGGTGATTGAATAAGTGTTTAAATAGGCACTTAATTGAATTAGTGTAAGACCGAATAATTAAGTGACGAAACAGATACTTATCTAGCTAGGAGACCTACCAAGAACAATTCTAAGCCACTAAAGGAATAAATAAGTGATAAAAAGAACTAAGAAATAAATACAGTCTAACGACATCGCTTTATACGATACCTGTCCAATAGAGTCAGATATTCTGTGGTACCAATTAATTCCTCACTGTTAACAATACACTCCTCGGTTATAACAACACTCGTTTATAACAACAAAAAATATTCAGTCCCTTTCATGACATTATAACCGAGTTCGACTCTTAACTGAACGAAAGAGATGCAGCGTTAGAAGGTTATACACATTATTGGCAGGACTTAATGTATTTTCCATCACGCTAGCGAGGAGACAAGAGACCCTATCTGCTCACTCAAGGTCAAACAACTTCTCGTGAGTCGTATATAATAAGTTTCTCGCAATTGGTATGTCTACACATTTCGAAGCTGTGCATTGTGATGCATAGAGGAGGTTGGAAGCGAGTGTACGCTCCTGAAATTTGCCGCGTACCGCTTTGCTATGTTATTGGAATTCATAATCTTATGGTGTCGTTCATATAAATTCCACACAGGGGTATATTAAAGGGCCCCATACACTGAAGTATTCTTCTTCCTTTCTTGCAACTCATAACAGCTTTGGTTTGCTATTAAGGTACAAGGCAGTTTCTGGCTTATGCTGAAGTCATCTGAACTCATTCAGTAAAGAAAAGTTAGATTTTTGACATCATGTCCACGTGTGCTAGTGCACGTGTGTTTGTGTGTATCGTGTCCCCCGTAACTGCGGAACAAACGGACTGATTTGCGTGAAACTTCGTATGATCATATCACTTCAGATGAGTTTAGACTTCTGGAATATTACCTTGTGTAGCGGGTAAATTTATATAGCCCGACGTTTCGACAAATATAGTGCCTTCATTTTCAATGGTTGAGGTATCAAAGGAGGGTAACCAAGGATGTAGGCAGGTGGTAAAATACGGTTTTAGTTGCGAGGTGGTAAACTAAGGCAAAAGCTATGTAAGTCAGTGGAAGTAGGTGTGGGCGAAACGTAGTAGTTTCGTCGGACATGTGAAATTATACGGTACACACATTAAAAACCCGGAAGGCCACAAGCCGCAATATCAACACTGAGGAAAATATTAAATCACGCATGTCATTACGGCTGAATACTACTACTACTACTAATAATAATAATAATAATAATAATAATAATAATAATAATAACACTAATACTAACATTAATACTGTGGCACAAGATCAAAATTTTGGGCCCCAGCCTGTTACGTGTTTTTTTTTTTCAGATATCCCCTTCCGGTCACTATCCCTTCTATCTTGTGGTCCCCAGCAGTTTTCTGGTATCCCTGGTCAGCGCTTCTATCCACCCATCCTTTGGCTTCCTCACAAAGTGAATAACATGTATTTGTCGTTGTAAGGTCTCTCTTTGTTTTCATGAAACTATGCGCCATCCTGTCCTGCCTCATAAATTTGATATGTATTAAACCTTTTTTATCCTTTCATAACACACAAATTGAATTACTATAGAGGGTCCTCCACTGTACATTTACCTATATTGGCCCACACCATTCTTCTATGTATTTTTCGTTCAAAGTTCAACTTCCACATTTTCGGACAGTATTCAAGTTTCTCTTGCATATCGTAGAATACTGCCGACCAAAGTTACATCACACGTCATTGCGCCTTTTTCTTATTCGCTGTCATCATGAACACAAATACGGCGTTTGTGCGAAATTTAGAAGTAGAATTAACTCTACAGCAATATAATGCAGGACCTTAAAATCCCTTTAAGAGATAAAAAAATTATGCATATAGATTAAGACCACCTTTCCGTATAAAGTGAAGAAGACGAGAAGCATACAGCCAAAAAAAAAAAAGGAAGAAAGGAATTGCGGATACAGACAGGCATTACTCGGAGATTAATTGCAAGGGAAGAGAGAATACAAGAAATTTGTAATTTGTAATTTGAAAGAACTTTTCTGTCCATTGCGCCCTGATACCCGTAAGGGCAATGCTTTGTGTGACATTTGCTTGCCCTCCTGCTAAGGGTGGTATTAAGCAGAAGATGAGTGTGGAGATTGGCCGAAAGGTACTGACAAGGGAAAACGGAAGTACTAGGAGAAAACCCTGCCTCATATCCACACAAATAAGAAATGGGCTGACACAATAATTAATAGCAATTAGAAGTATATCCGTATTTACCAGCGCTGTCCGCAAAGACAACTGTGTGGATAGTTTCCCTTTCCTCCCTGTCTAAAGAAGTAGAACTACAATCTTTCTTTGAGTGTTCCATGAGTTTTGAGTATACACGGATATAAATATTTTTAACACACCATTTTCAATATTTATAATCAGCAGGTAAAATTTGAAGTCTTTTGAGTGAAAAGAACTATCCTTCATAACATGAAAACATGTAATTTTTCACCGCGATCTATGTGTATCCTATCCGAATTATCTGGAATTTTCCACTGTCAGAACTTCAGCTATCCTAATCTTGTCACTAAGATTCTAAGGCACTAACTACGCATGCGTTTTTGCTGTCGCACTTTTGAAGAAAATGTAAACATTCACTGCTGAGAGACAAATACAAGAGAACAGTTTCCTACCTTCTAGTAATCTGACGCATTCAGTATTCTTCGTGTAGTTACCCGGGTAGTTGGGTGAGTAGAACTCACTTCGGTCAGGATTTCCCACCTCGAATTCCTTGCAGTTATCCGTCTGGGCGTCGTCCTTGTCGTCGCGACGCCTAATCACATGATCATTGTACACAAACTTCTTGTCCACAAAACCGCTTCCCCACATTGTACTCTTTGTCAGCACCTCATGATACACCGAATTTCTGACATAACTGTATAAGGAGACGTCGTTGGCGACGGTGGGGGCGTTCCGCTGCAGGGGATGCTTCGTTTCGAAGTATGGTCGGTGTCTGGGGGGAATCATCAGATCGCTGCTTCCATTACCTGAAACAATTACCGTAAATTAGAACTACAAAGACGCTATTCTTCTATTAAGAGGTGCCTCGGAAGTTTCCGTGCAGTTAGTACTGACTACTTTCTTCCTGCCTTAAGAAGGCGTACCTTTAAAGTTCTGCCACAAGTGCACGCATCACACTTAATTCAAAGTTAATTCAATAAACTAAAACACCAGACAAGCAAAATATTCCTTCATAAAGAAGGATGCAAGGTAAGGAGTAAACCCGCCTGAAGATGTACGGAATATAAAATGACTTCTGTACACTATAAAATTTTCCCCAGAAAATGAATTATTCAACTGGTCACGAAATACCTCGTTGTAGGGAAATTGTATAGTTGTCACTATTTAAAAAAAACTGGCATTTTACAGTGTTTTGAGTCAAATTTATTCAAACTTTATGTCACAAACTATTTGTACACATAGTCTTTTACTCTTGTGATATGTTGAGTGGATGCTAAATGTTGGTAACCAAATATCACCCTTCTCCGCCTAACGTACCAGCAGAAAAAAAAACCAGCTCACCGCTGAAGAAACCTAAAATCTAGCATATTTCTGCTGATCATTTTTCACGTTATCACAGAAGTTGCTCAAATTTTACTTTCCCCAGTTTAAAAAAAAATTGACATTTATTTTTCCAGCTAGGGCCTGAAAAATGCTTCGTGTATTTAGTACTATTTTACCTCACTCCCGTAAATCTTTCAATAAAACACAAAAAATTATATTTATTTTTATTTAACAGTCTCCAGTTATTTATTAATTTGTCTCAGAACACATTTTCTCACATTCTCTCCAACACTCCAACTTCAGACACCCTGTGTCAATATCTTTCATTTAGAGTAAGAGACTAATTTTCATACCTATACAAAACAACCAGTAAAATTAAAGCCTTTTTAATACCCTAGGACGAGGAAAATGTTAAATATAAAACGGAAAATCATTACCTTGAAAAGCATTTGCATGCTTGCCGCGAATGTTTTCTTACGTAAAATGAAGACTGGATGTAACCAAAAAGCCACTAATGTGTACTGAGGTGCAGATTTAAATTGCAACGTATTATTGGCTTCTTCACTAGACGAAGTTCAGTGTAAATTCTCTTTCTGGTTGCCCCGTTTTGCACAGATAATATCGCTGCTCTATGTGGGTGGGTGAAAGGGTTACATATGTAATCTAGCAGCGTCTGAGTGGCACCGGCCAAAGGGACCCGAATATAGAGTGTCACTGACGTATTCAGGGAAGAAAGGCAACAGAACAGCAGTTGCGTCGTCATAAATACCCCCTTATCTCGCCTAACATATTAGCATATACCCACCCATCCCCTGACGTAATGGAACATCCAAAGATACAACCTCTATCCAATAGTACGACCATTCATCCAACAATACAATTATCTATTCACAGACATAACAGTTCATCCAACGATATAACAATCCACCCACCAATGTAACCATTTTTCGAACAATAAATCCAGTCGTCTTGTCCACTTGTTCTTTTTTCAATCGATGTTTTATTTACTTTTTCATTCTTTTTCTCTTACTATCGGTCCCACTTTTATTCCTTTACCTTTCTGCTTCTTTCCATCTTAACTTCTTTCCCTCACTCACCCTCTTCCTCCCATTTCGGCTACATAATCCAGGAACTGCGACCACAGGCCAGATATTGTGCAAACTCAAATCGACATTTCAGGCTTAACAATATATACACATATATATATATATATATATTTGTTACCGGTTTCTTTCCACGTTGAAATCTCCCCTTTTTCGTGCCATTCTTCGCATGCGGCACCGTCCCCGGCGGAAGGATGGAAGGTAAATGTCGGAGAAATGGAGCAGACACAACGTCCGCATTCTGAATGCACAGCTATTCCCATTAGTGTCACAGACGCGTGTTCATGATGGGGTGTGGTCCCAGTGTTACCCTGTCTTCATACTGTGGCCTTCAAACTGACACCAAACGCCTGTATCCTATTAATCCTTTTAACTAGTTTGGAAAAATATATATGGAACATTAAAATGAAACAGCAATATAGGCTTAATATGTTAATTTGTCGTCAGAGAATGAGAAAAGTTCTCAGAAACCTCTGAGAGGGTATCATGTCTCTTGGCTGAGATTCTGAATCAGAAATTCTCGATTCTATGTCAGAAATGGGAACACCTCTGACGATGTACAGGGCCTGTATGGTACTTCCTGTAAGTGACTGTACTTACGTACTTTGACCTAAAGTCGAGTGTCGTTTATAAGTAGAACAATTTTCGTGGTAGGTACTTAAAAAACGACGGCCAAAGTTAAGGCACCATACTGACATAAAATTTATAAAACATTACAAAATACCTTGCATTTGAAACAAAGTTTCAAAAATTTGGCAAACTAGAAACAAATATAGCAAAACAGAGTCAAATTATGCACAATATTATTGTTTATATTTATCTTTTTTTATCTTCTCTCCGACAAGTACAAGAACTGTGCGACAAATTTTATAGAAGATTTTAACATTTTAAAAGTTTTAATATTTTATAGTAACATTCACGCACAACTTATGTAATTTGATATAGCCGCCTCGATAATGGCATAGTTACTTGCCGAAACATGTGGGGGAGAAGATGAATAAACAAGATAAATAAATAAACAATAATATTGTGCAAAAGTTCGCTCTGTTTTGTTATATTGATCATATGCACGGAGATGATAGCAAAATTTAGAAAAAAATAGTTGCATTTGGATGAAGTCTTCTTGAGAAGTGACCAACCAATTATTGGTAATTTCAAAAACAAAATTAGAAAATGTTTAATTTACTTGGGAAATAAATTAGAAATTTTCAAGATCGGGAGCAAAGAAGGATATTTGTAAACATATTTAGAAACATTAAAGTGTCACTGTGGAAAACTTCTTAATTATAAGAATATATTATCAAAGGCTCAAGAACGTGCAATACATGACAATCGACCAAGTGATGTACTATCAGTTATTCAAAAGACTTTGTTGCACGACACAATGTACAGGCTAAAAATGTATACTTTTCCTACATACTGTGCTTTCGTTGTGGAGGTTCTGCATTTTGTGAAAAAGAACGAAGTTACACAATAGGCAAGCATTAAAATACGGGCTACTGTATATATATAAAATTTAACAAAGCGTTTAGGAGCAACAGGTGAGGTGTGCTTTGTGATACTGTCCCGTAATACAAATCGTGCTGTTATTCATAAGGCAGAACATAGGAGCAAACTGTTATTTATCATTTTGAAACCTGAGAGAATGGAGTCATGGGAACAGAGATTCTATGCGCCCAGATATATGAAATCTAAGTGTATCTAAAATGTGCTCTTTACCAAAGAATCTGAGGGATGGGTACAATATTAAAAAGCAAGTAAACTGGTGACAGAAATTCCTACTTAATATTTGCTAAGTTTCGAATAATCAGCCGATCAAAGTGTTAACTACTTTCCCACAACACAAAACTTCGTTACTCTAAGAAATTTGAGGTTATCAAAGAGTTTCAGCTGCAGAATCAGGTCTTCTGGAATGTTACGTTGCGTCAATGAGTAAATAGCTGCGACGTTTCGGAGGATCCCAATGCCTTCGTCTTCGACTTCAAGCAATCCAAAACTTGGACGTCTGACTCAGAAGTCGAAGACACTTTAAATGCATCAAAGAGCTGTATCTCCGTTTGACACCATGTCAACCGCCAATGGACAATAGACGGAGACAAGGGCAACTAGTTTACCCCTCCCATAACAAATCAATTTTAATTTTTAACTCTCTAGCATTATAATTCAAGAAAACACCAACAAATGGCATGTATTATAGTTTTTGCAATGAAACTACTAGAACTCCGACATGTTTCGACCTTTTTGTGGGCTATTCTCAGGGACTATGCACCAATATTTGGTTAAAAGCTACGTTTTTGTTCAAATATTGATGTACACTTCTTGAGTATGACCCACAAAAGGGGTCGAAACATGTCGGAGTTTAATGCTTTAATTGCACAAACTTTGTGCTATAATGTAGTGCTTTTTTTGGTATTTTCTTGAATTTTAACAATTGGTGCGCCCGTACGAATACCGTAAAAATCTCTAGTAATTATATTCCGGATACAACACGGGAAGACTCTGGGCCAGCTTATCGCCTATCGTGACTGGGAAGTTCGTGACCTTTCTCAGTTTATCTGATCGAAATCCAGATGAGTACCTTGAAATAAAGCATAACCCCTGTTTTATATCACTGCCTACCATTATTCATGATAATATGTAAGTGAAACATCGTCATTAGGTAACCCAAGAATCTACGAGTATTATCCTGCGACATAACCTTCCGATTTTCGCAACTAACTGTACAAGCTTTTCTTTCCTCTCCCATGTACTCTCAATGACAAAAGTTGCACCGGCTTTACTCCCGTACATTTAAATACCCTAAACGTGGAATGAGAACCTTTTAAAGCCTAGCGGTAACTTTACGTACCACCAGGTTTAACATTAAAAAATTCTACGTGGTGCCCACATTGCGTTTATGTGTTTTGTACGGATCTCAGAACAAACAGCAACTTTTGCCTTATAAAACATTAAGAGATTGGTTTTTATAACCGAAGTGGAGAGTGTTTACAGCGCGGTACGCGCTGAGTCCTTATATGAAACAGATATGCTTCTTCTTTAAAGGGTTAAAGCAGTTACATGTGTGTGTATCTAAATATATATATATATATAAATATGGCGCACAAGCATATATATATCACTTGGAAATAAAACATTATGCCATAAAAAGAGCTGAGAATGTTCTCCAGCAAGATACAACATATTTTGTACAGACCTTCTCTGCTACATTTTTACAGTTCCTACCAACTTCTTACATTTACTTGCCTGCTGCAGTTGGAACTTCAGGGTTGCAAACTTAACAACAACAGACAGAAATCACTTTCCTTGTATTTTTTATCAAAACAACAAAACCAAGTGGAAACTGAAATTTGTGTGCCTTAAGCAGTGATTGTATTCCGGTATTACTTTGTATATAAAAGTGTATAACTGAGGCGCGTTTGATGAAACCATTGAAGTTTGATTGGAGATAATTTAAAGGGAGATTTGACTGAAAAATATAAGCCGAAAATAAGCTTGCAAAAGCACTTGTTGTGTACACCAACAACACTTTATTTCTTTTAAAATCAGGTTCCGGATTTCGGGGACCTTATGTCGAATTTTGGGTATGTTCTACTATCCGCTTCGCTCTCGTCTTCTTCACCTTTTTCGTCTTCTTCTTTTCCTCGTCTTCCTCCTTCTCCTTCTATTCCTGCTTCGTGGGTTTACAACCAGTTCCTCTTCCAATAATGATATTTCCTACGTCTGTTAGCACAGGCGGTACGACTACGTGTACTGAGAAACAGAATATCGTACGTTTTCGATTTTTACAGAACAATAAAAAAAACGAGAAATGTAGCTACTGCCCGAGCAGGTTTCGAACCCGCAAACTATGTGTATTAGGAGACGCGTGTAGCCCTTTGTGCAATGTTATTTGCACACCGGAATAGAAGTTCAACTTTAGTTTCTGAACCGCTGTCTCTCTCTACATCTAACTTGGCGTTTACAGACCCATACAGACTCGATAAATCAACATGGCTATTAGCCACCAGTTTCTGCTGTGGTATAAGGAGAATACCAGATAGGGAGGAAAACCATTTTCTCACGCACATAAAGGAGACAAGAAAAGACACCCTCTTGTTCTTATTCTTCTCTTTGTCTCTCTGTATGTCTCTCTGTCTCTCTCTAAACCCATCTCCTTGCACATGAAATGTAAAGAGGGTTAGTTCAAATATTTACGTGGGAAGCAGTAAAATCATGAAAGATATCACTGCGCCTCTGAGGAGAATATTTTTCTTTTATTTAGCTGCTAGTTTTGGTTGAACTGGGACAAGAACAAGATTTGAAATCATCAACAGAACATTCACTTCCGGCTCAATCATTCTGTTATTGTTCCTAGGTCGTAATTTTCTAAATATTTCCCAGAAAAGCAAAAAAATATTTTAATTTCCGCTATTAAGTTCCCAGTGACATATATATAAGTCATTATCACGGAGATATGTTAAGCGGGGAAATTTAAAATCGATGTCGAATATCGATACCCCACGTTTACATCAACGATGATCGATGTTCAACTTTACGTGTGAAAACCCACTTTGTGCCAATGACAGAAATAAAGGAATGTATATTCGTCTCAACGCAAACCTATCTTTATGAGATGATGGACTCAATCTGTCTAATTGTGCTACATGTTTCGACCTAAATTAGGTCATCTTTAGACCCTTAACCAGATTTTAAAAACAACATGATAAGTACAATACGTAGGTAGTAGTTTGGCAATCATAAACATTTTAGAGACATAAAAATAACATAAAATAAAATAATATATGTCAGTCGGAGGTTTTACACCAAGTGTTTACAAGTATTCTACAGTCTGTAAAGCTGAGGTTCTGAAGACATCGCTGTCAGTCCAAGCGTTTTCGTGGAAGTGCATGATTTAGGATTTTGATTTCAGTATCAGAATTCCTTTCTTCTTACGTTCTTATTAAGTGGAATGACCTAAAGTACTTTGCCCACGTCACAGCCAAAAAGGAAATAAAGGAATCTGAACTGAAGGGCAGCAAGTGCTTTGGAATCACATACTCCCTTAATTTTAATCCATAATTTCATTTAGATGTAATTCGTATGTGGGTTACTGTGTTGCACGTTGTCTTATTGTTTTGTATACCTGTCTCATTGTTTCGCATACGTAAATTATTCCTTTTTATATCTTTTCGCTCTTTGTTATGTTTAAAATACTCTTAAATCCATTTAGACGTATTTCGTATGTGGGTTACTGTGTTGCACGTTGTCGTATGGTTTTGTATACCTGTCTCATTGTTTCGTATAGGTAAATTATTCGTTTTATGTTTTTCGCTCTTTGTTATGTTTAAAATACTCTTTCTATACTGTTTTATTCGTTTTGTTTTATTGTTGCATTGTCTTATCCTCCGTATGTTTTGCTCTCTATTTTGTGTGTTCTTTTTTTATTGTTTTGTATATTGTTTCTCCTTATGTATATGGCGGTTCCTTTTCTGTTTGTGTAGAGTGTACGGACCACTGCCACCGGGCGAAAACCCAATTATATTTAATAAATGCCGTATCATATCATATGCTAGATTTTTCCCTAACGGGCTAAATGAAATTTGCCACATTAGCAAGGAACTCATTTCTTGATTTTCTTCTTGGCTGTGTGTTCTAGGTTTAAGTCTTCTTCTGCTTCTGGCTCAACATTCAGTGATTTGTCCCTCGCCTGTTCTGTCGTATAACCCAGAATTTTACTGGAGAGCTCCTTGAATTCACAGAAGCGCTGTCCATCCGACAGGCGGGACGTGAGGACCCTCAGAATAAGGGTCCCTGAGGGCCACGCGACGTCGTAAATGGAGTCTGCTCGTTCTGTCCCCCTTTAGTTTCGTTCTTCTGATCCGTTACACACGCCGGACTATATCTCACCAGAACCGATTATCAACCAGTCTCTCCGAATGAAGACCCTCTAAACCGCTTCGCTGAACATCATACATCTCGCCCTCTTTTTGCGCTACCCACGCCTCCATCCCATTCAATAAGAGGCGGGAGCCGTCTTCCCGAGGAAAAAGCGGCATCGCCGTGAAGCCAGTTACTCACTTCCACCCAGTGCCAATGTCAAGAATAAGAGGAGCAATAACTCCACGCCACGATAATCCTGTGCAAAAGAGCAACTTTATTTTCACTTAACTAAATCCATGGAGCAGAGTATTTCTTGGGAAGCTGATCGTTCCTCAGCTAGTAAAGAAAATCCCCTCGTTATATGGAAACCGGATGTTCATTACCGCATTTACAACAGCCCGGTTCTTATCCCTAAACTGAGCCGGATGAATCCAGTCCACGCCCATCAAACATATGCGTTGAAGGTACACTTTAATATTATCCATACATTTAAATCCAGGTCTTCCAAGGGCTTTCTTTCCCTCCTTAGATATCCCCACCAACACTCTGTATGCAGCTCTCCCCCCCCCCCCCCCCAAATAGTCCACATGCCACCATGTCTCATTCTTTTGAATATGCCTACCCAGAGACTTTAACTTAACAATCAAGTAAAATTTCTTCTTTGCCGACGCATTGAAACCATTCTTCTAAAAGTTACCCACCCAGGGTAAGGGAAGATTGCAGATTGTATGAATACTGTGTTGAACTTCCATTTTCTGTTTTGTGAAATATAATTTTTATACTCGACGTTTCGGTGCTTGGCTTTATTTCCGTTTTCAGTTGACCGGCTGTTATTTAATATGGAAAGACATTTCTTTTTTTTCATATAGAGGTTACCTTAATATTTTAAAGCCTAGCGGTAACTTTACGTATCACCAGGTTTAAGATTAAAAAATTCTACGTGGTGCCCACATTGCGTTTATGTGTTTTGTACGGATCTCAGAACAAACAGCAACTTTTGCCTTGTAAAACATTAACAGACTGGTTTTTATAAGCGAAGTGGAGAGTGTTTACAGCGCGGTACGCCCTGAGTCCTTATATAAAACAGACACGCTTCGTCTTTAAAGGGTTAATGTAATATACTAGAATCCGAATGATCCAAAATGTAAGTGACCCGTCTAACGCGCCCAAAAATGTAATAAAATAAGTCCAACATTTATACTTAATCACCTGATGGACCCCACATTGTCATTTTTCGCGACAGGTTTTTACAGCATTCCTCTTTAATGTTGTGCTTTCTCTTCCTTAATTTTCGCAAATTTAAGGAAAACCAAAGCCTAGAATTTGTGAACCTACTTGATATGAATATCGCCTGTGCAGCTAGTATGTGCACGTCGAGCCCACCTCCTCGATCTGCCACCTGAGGTCGCGCCATGCTGTGATAATAGGAAAACCAAACGAAGAAAATCACGTCTATTCAGAACAGCTGTTGTCAGAACCGAGATTCGAAGCAGTGACTTGCTGTGTAGGACACGCTGCGCTGGATAAGTGCTTTCGTCAGCTGTCGGCTCCAAAGTTATTTTGACTCAATAAAATTTTAATATTCCAACAAGTACAAAATATTCTAAAGACTTTTCTATCGATAAAGTAAAAAATGTATACAATAAATATATCACTGTTCCCTTCCCCTTTTGTTGACATAAATAATTTTTGTTAATTACCTATATTTATCAAAAATTAATATATATCATGAAATACTAATATTGCTATTACAATTCTAAGAGGTTTTTGAATATTCAAAAGCCTGCGTTGTGTAATAAATTCTACTAAACAGAAGGCTGAAAATCCACCACAATTAATGTAACATGAATCACTGTATACAGCGGCATATCGATTTATTAAAGCTATCAGGTCCCCGTTTATAAACACTTCTGTGAAAGACACAGCTTTGGCTCCTCGAAAGCCACCAATTGTACTAAAAGGACCCGCTAGAATAATCGCTTGTCGCTATGGCTAGGTAACTGTCATGTGCTGCTCCGCCATGCATTACAAGTAGCCATGAATACAAATAGGACTGGTATGGGATGTAAATCGAAAGCCCTCATACTGTCATCATCATCATCATCATCATCATCATCATCATCATCATCATCGTCTTCATTATCAACAGCATCCTGTCAGGTGTCAGATTGCAAGGCCTGTTAGTGTTCCGTGCCATATTATAGTCAGCCTTCCCTTTAGACCTACACAATTTGTTTATCCATTCTGTTGTTTCCAATTTGTTTATCAATTAGTTTGCCTTGTTCAAATCGGAAGACTGATTGGATTTTGAACCTGTTGCCTATGGGCACACATTCGTGTAAGTCTAAGCAACTAACAGAAACTCAATAAATAAAGGACATAAAAGGTTGTTCCTGCCCACGCTACACGGGAATAAGGGGGGAGGGGTGGAGTAAAGGTATAGCTCCAGTTCCTCGTACAGTTGGAGCTAGATGGAAATGACTGGTCCAATTCACGCTCCCCGCCGTTTTATCCCCGAGGAAAGCCTCCAATGCCCACTCATTAGGAGGTTGTGTGGGCTCTGGGGCTTGTATGAACCTTCCGCAGAAAAGAAAATTCTTTTATCCCTCCCTGGAATAAACCCCCAGATAATCCAGCCCGTAGCCTACTCACTAAACCAACTGCATTTTCCCGGCTGAACAAGTAAATCAATAAAACATTTGGTTGTATTTTTCTAAAATGTCTGCATGACAAAATATATATCCTGTACGTTTATCCGTTTAGCTGCAAAAAACAGAGGTTCTGAAATATTAGAGATTTCTAAGGATTAATTTTGAAATCACGAAGTGTTGTAGTTATTTGAATTATTTTCCTTTAACCTGACCTACATCCCACGAACACAATTTGCTTCTCATAAACCTGTCTGAAATTTTATAATACGATTATCGCAGTCCATCCCTCTTCTACCTACTCACAGTAGGTGTCGAGGTTGTTAATTTTTACTTGATCACACTCAGACACACACCACAGCCTGTAGGACTCCTCTGGATGAGGGACCGGCCCGTCGCAGAGACCTCTACCTGACAACAAAAACACTGTACAAGAGACAAACACCCATGTCCCTGCTGGGATTCGAACCCACGATCCCAGCAAGCGCTCGGCCGCAGACCTACGCCTTAGACCGCGCGGCCACTGGGATCGGCAAAATAAGTCTATCACAGATATAAATAAATACCCATTCTCATAGAGCAGAATTGTGCACTGAATGAATTAGACATGTGCCATAAAATCAAAAGAAAATGTTCATAAGATAGTACATGACGTTTCATTGGCCCAAACATAAAACAGGAAAGAAGGTAAGAAACAAAGGGAAAGTGAAAACAAAATTAATCCTTTAAAGACGAAGCGTATCTGTTTTATATAAGGACTCAGGGCGCACCGCGCAGTAAACACTCTCCACTTCGGTTATAAAAACCAGTCTCTTAATGTTTTATAAGGCAAAAGTTGCTGTTTGTTCTGAGACCCGTACAAAACACATAAACGCAATATAGGCACCACGTAGAATTTTTTAAATATTAAACTTGGTGGTATGTAAAGTTACCGCTACGCTTTAAAAGGTTAACAAGGAGAACTTGCAGGAAAAATACCCACAACGTGAATGGAGCAGTTGACGTTCCAGTTGCGAAGTTCCATTTAAAGTTTTTTCTGTGCCCATATAGAACATACAGTAAATTTATTTACCCGCAAGCGGTCACTTTATAAAATGAAACAATGGGAATCACTCGCGCGCCGCTAACTTCTCCACACCACTGAGCCACTCGTGTCAGCCGCTTCAGATAAACAGTATTAAAGACCGCATTTCTGCTATTTAATTTGCCCAGCGGTTCGTTTCGCTTACTGCTCCGGTTTTGTACATTTCTGATGCGGCCCATACCTTCAATATCTCGTCATGTTTACGCAGACACAGTGTGCGACATGCTGCAAGACTCGACGGTCAAATGCGGCATTTTGAACCATACAGCCAGCAGTCACATTCTTCACATCTGTGACACGCCACAGAAAATCGTATAGGGTAGGGCTTTCTGGCTGAAGAAAGAATACAAATGGATATTTCGTGTGTCTGTATTTATTTTTAAAACATATGCTGGAAATATAAATGCATAAACTGCGTTTTTTCCCAGCCCGTATACTTTTAAAGAAACAGGTCTTGAGGTAAGTAAGTTTTCAGTGCCCCCATATATGTGAGTCCCCTATTTCTGTCTCTTGAACCGACAGTACGATCATCAAAGAACTTGTAATGAAAGTTATGCCATTGGAGGCTATCTCAGCGTGACTGTTTTAAGACATTTCTAAATCCAATTCAAAAATATATTCTGCGGTCATATTTCCGCGTATCTCTGGAAAGCAAATGCAGACACAACAGTATAAAAATTTACGTAAAAGCATATTTGAAACAAATTCTGAAATACAACCAGCTTTTTCAAAATATGAGGCCCCATTTGGTCACATCGGCCGTGCATTCCAGTTTCCTATAAATTTTGATTCGCTACAATGAGTAACAATACCGCTAGAGAGGGGCGAATTTATGAGGTGGTAGCAACACTGATATTTTTTAAATTTTCTTTCCCCATGGCTCTACAGCCCTAGTGGACCAGGACCTCCCCATTGTTGACGCTTCATGATTACACTCAGACACACCACACTCGATAGGACTCCTCTGCACGAGTGATCAGCCCATCGCATACAACTTCCTGACAACACACATCATTCACGAGAGAGAGATATATCACTGCCACCCGCAGGATTCGAACCAGCAATCCTTACACGCAAGCGGCCGCAGATTCACGCCTGAGACCGGGCAGCCAAAGGGATTGGCTGTTTCCATAATTTAGTGACCTGTAATAACTCATAACAATGATCTTTTGCAGCATTTTTTTAAGAATGTAAAATAACAACATGGCGAAATTGATCAACGCTTTCAATTTTTTTTTTTTTAGATATTTGGCTAGGTGTACTTTTATTAACGTATATTCTATTTTGAAGCCGCTGTACGTACGCACTGCAGAAGTTGCGTTACCCAATTTATAAAAAGCCATTTTAGCGTAAAGTTAAATTATGGGATGTTGTAGCGGTGTGACTTTAGTAACGTCTTTACCAATGGCAGTACCTTAACTATAAGGAACGACCATCATCTGCATCACAAACTACGCCCTTTCTGTATACGCAATTGCTTTCGTTTTCTTTATTGTTGTTTAAATTCGCTGTCAGTTTCTAAAAACATATTTTCCGTGATAAATGGATGAATGCGGAACACCTCTGTAACAATAATGATAGAGGAAAACTAAAGTGTTTGGAATAACACGTATCCAAATACCATTTTGTCAGCCACAAATCCCACATCAACTGACTCGGGATCGAACCTGGACATTCGCGGTGACAGGCCAAACTTCGCAGGCATAGCACGGCAGGAATTTATTTCTCTTGTTTCTTCACAAATATTTCATCTTTGAAATTTTTAGCTTAAAAGATTTAACAGATTTTTCCTCTCAGTTTTGAAGTGTCTAAATGCGTTACACGTAGTTTTATTATCTAAAATTCGAAAAACTTTTTATCATGAAGCAGTCTAATATTTGAGTGGCCTCTAAATTTAAGCACTTAAGTCTCCTGTCGTAAAATTTGTTCTCTAATGTATGATACTTCCTTTACAGAACACCTTTTTTTTAGTGTTTTAACAGAAATATTAACGTACGTTCTGAATCAAAGAAGTATAAAATTCTTTCTTCCCTGTGGGCCACGTGATAATTTGCTTCCCTGCAGGTAAGAGTTGAATTACCGACATTTGGCAGTCTTTAAAGGGTTGTAAAGTACGTCCCTCAACTTAAAAGATGCCGCAGGGTTGCGGGTATCTCCATGTTGCCGCGCAAAAAATAACACCGCCTTGTAGTTTAGTGGGACAAACAACATTCAAGCTTTGCTCACTTTTGAATCCTACAAGCTGTTCCCCCGCTAGCGTCATCTGCGCGTTCAAATGAGGAACAAAGGCCTGCTTCAGAATTTGCTAATAAAACTAATTTCGCACAGAATACATAATGAGGACTGCACGCAGAAAATTATGCGGTAAAAAAATAGGTGAGACGCAGCGCTTAAAATGTAAAGACCAAAACAGCACGGCAGAGGGAATAGCTGTGAGATGGGATATTGCATTTTAGAGTTTCTCTGTAGATGTGGAGACTATAAAAATGTGACATTATGCAAAATAAATACGCAAAATTCTCACGAACGTGATGAAATTTTGACGATGTGTGATATGCTTCGCTATATGGCCTAAATACTTCTTCAGTAAAAACCATAATCACATAAGATATGGCCTGCGTTAAAGGTAAAGCAGTCCCATTACAGGCCTGGACAGGCCCTTAGGGTTCCAGGAGATCGAGGCTCCCAGATTTCTAGACAATCGGCTCTTGAAGGTGGTAAGGTTGTCAGCCCTACGCACCGGCCGCGTTTACCCCCCAGGAAATATTCCTGGTACTCATTTCTGTTAGAGGCTGAGTCGACCCCAGGGCCATAGTGCGACCAACAGGATTATGCCAATGAAAAAATCCACTGACACCATCGGGAATCGAACCCGCGACCTGCTGGTTTGTAGCACAGTGCCTCAACCAACTGCGCCACCGCGGATATGGCCTGCGTTATAGAAGTAATCTCTTTTCCTATATCTTGCCTGCCCCTCAACATCCACCATCTCAGCTATTACACACTCTTTTGGTAAGATTATCACTATAAGAAAAATACCACTCCTATGGTCACGCATGGAGTTTAGGCATATACATAAGACGGCGAGGTTAAAAACAGTGAGGCTCGGACGTTTCGAAAGAATTAGTAAGAGACACCAGCTTTCACATTTAAAATTAAATTTTATATGAGGCGTGCCAATAATTGGCTGTGGATTTTAAGCCTGTTCGTATATTCTCAAAAGCTTCTATCAGTTTGGTCTTTTATGGTCTATTATCCTTCTGCTGTCAAGCAGCAGTAAGGCTCCCACAGGAGAAACCTTCATGAAATTTGATACCGCAGACTTTTATTAAAACATGTCAAGAAAACATAGATTTGCTTAAAATCTTAAAAAAAAATCTGGCATTTTACATGAAAACAGGTACGTTTTATTGTTGCCACCCATATAAAATCGCCATAGGCTATTGTTAACAGTGACACGTAGCTCATCCCATAAAAAGGAATACATTGTTGCATGTCCGTGACAAGATTTTAAAAAATTATTGGGATGTGCCTGGGTCAACAATACTACGATAAGGCGTTGTTGGCATCACCACACGGTGGATGTAATGCAGTCGTGTTTGCACATTCGACTAATTACGCAAACGCACCACAATTTTACGTTATTCGTGCACTGCCTATATTGTTATCACCACTGTCTTCTGTACACGTAAAAGTGCCCCCAACACATGTTGTTAACTCTTCGTCCTACAAACGATACGTGTCAGTCTTTAACCACCCTAATAGAACAGCAATTTCCAGCGCTCCGTAACATGAGGCTGCATGCAATCAGAGAGAACGAAGTTATGCCTCACCGGACTTGCGGTCTCTTCACATGTTAACGCTTCGAGTGGCCACGTAAAGAATAGGGGCTCACAGCACGTGTGCTTTATTATTGACTTTCCCTTTTTATCTCTTAATGAAAAAACTTTTTCATGCTGAGCAAGTTATTTAACGAATTTCGTATTGCTAAGATTGACTATATATTGAAAGGATGCCTAGGAGGAAGGAGTATCGTGCATTTCTCCCTTCATGTAGTTTCAATGCATTGTGCACATTCTTTTCATCAGGAGCGTGATCATCAATACAGCATTCATGCCTTCATTGAGTAGCTTGTATCGTAACAGGCCCACAACCTCTTTCAAAGCAGTTTCTCCCAAAAGTGCAATCTGGAGCGTCATTTTTTAAATTCCATTATGGCTTTTCCTTATGGTCATCCAGTAGCTGCTTACCTCTCCTTCTTCTTCTTCTTCTTATCCCTTCTAGCTTTCCTTGTATCTTTCCCTCAATAACGTATTTCAGAAGGCATCTCCTTTCTTCTCTGACTCTGTAATACTTCTTTATTTCTCACACGATTGTTCCACCTGATCTCTTCAATCCATCTCCAGAACCACATTTCAGAACTTTAAAGGCTTTTTGATCTATTTTGCGAAGTGAATGTAACATTATCAAAATGGAATTTTAAATATAAGTGAAAAATACCCACTCTTTTTGCAGAGTAAGCCTCAAACTTTGGATGTTGAATAGGTCACTGTCAGTTAGACAATTTAGACATGGAAGGGACAAAAAAGAGCCCAAATCTTGCTCACCTTGATGCTTTTGCTCGGTTGTGTTATTAAACGACGCTATAAAAAGCGAGGATTTTGTGACGTCTGTCGTAGAAGAAAATGTAGCACTGATGGAAAGAAACTGACAGAAAAAATTTTAGGTAACTCACCCACTTTCTAAAGATAAAGGTTCACCCTACAACAGGCCCTGAGGGCCCAAGGGGGGAGTAGAGGTATAGCTCTACCCTTTCGTGAGCCTCGGCACGAGAAGGGAATGGGGTGGCTAGCCCCACGCCCCGGCCGCTTAACCACCGGGAAAGAGACCCGGTACCCATTGTACAGGAGGCCGGATGGGCCCCAGGGCCGGTCTGGACGGCTGCGGAAAATTTCGCCCCCACCGGGATTCGATCCCCGGACCGCCCAGCCCGTAGCGAGTCGCTATACCGACTGAGCTATCCCGGCACACTCATCCACATTTTGTTTGTTAAATAATCTAATATCCTGTACATAAGAAACTCAGTCAAACACAAACAATATTTTTCATTCAAATCATCATATATTTAGTTAGGTCAGCAGCCTTTAACTGATTTCCTTCTCTCAAAACGAGAAACCTAGTTTCTATTTCATGAAAAAAGAAATATGTGTTTTGAGACCCGCTCAGCGGTGTCGCTGAAGATTGAGCTCCCCTGGGGTATGACGCTGTGTAGATTGGCCCATATGCCTAGTTCTTGCACTGCTTGACCTTGCAGATTAGTGGCAAAGCAGTCCCTGGGAACGTTGGTAACTCTCTACCAATAACACTGCAAAACCTCTCAGAATCTTCCACACAAACCTGTACAATGACGTGTTTCACATATCAGCATTTCAAAGAGGGCAAAAATATCAAATGTGAACTGACATCACAGGCAAATATTTACTTTCGATAGGCAGACGCGATGTTAGGCCTCACCGTTAAAATATCGCAGAAAAAAAAACTCTTCTTCAAACAGCGTGTTTGGATACTGAAAGCGACCAGCTTATTCTAGAGTCACTGCCATTCAATCCCCATAAATGTTCTCACTCCTGTATAGGTATGTCACTCCTAAATTTGTATTTAATTCAGGATAGGTTCGTGTCGGCTTTTGGTATAAATGTGCATATTTATGTCCCTTTTCCGGGGATTCGCTGCCAAATAAAAACTGCGAAATATTCCACTGAGTTACTGAAGACAAAGGGATTCGGTCGCTTGGCAATTTGTGTGATGTGAAATCCGTGCTGCAAACGACTCGTGTAAGATGCGTGGTCTGTATATAATGGGTATATGAAAGTTAGATAGAGAACCTAAATGCATGAGACTGAAATAATGAACAGTGTAATATACGGGATGGGACCATCTAGACACTGAGAGAGGGAGATGGAGAGGCGTGCTCCCTTAAGGGGATGCTGGAATAATGCCAAGCTTTCAGAATGAAACACTGCCTCTTTTGAGGGAAGAGTTTTTTAAGAGAATGTAGATTTTTGGCTACTCTTCGCGATGTATCGCCAATAAAGCTCACGTTATATGCAGTGTGAATAATGTACTACATAGCACAGAAACGTGTTTATCCAATGGACATAATGCCAGCCATACATATGTCTGTGGCCAAGAGCATATCACGTGATTAATTCTTTGAAACTGAGTCTCTCACTGTCATGCTGTAGCTGACGTTTGGTCAACCACTCCGTACTCCTCTAGAGGCCGTTTCTGACTCATGACCAAGTACGAAGACTGGATTTAATGTGAATTACATTTCAATATTCATTTCGTACCCCGCAGTAAACAAACTCCGTCTCGGTTACAGAAACCAATCAGTTAAGGTTCTTTTAGGAAGTAACAGCTCCTTTGTGAGAACTGTTCGGAACACATTAACCCTTTAAAGACGAAGCGTATCTCTTTTATATAAGGAATCAGTGCGTACCGCGCTGTAAACACTCTCCACATCGGTTATAAAAACCAATCTCTTAACCCTTTAAAGACGAAGCGTATCTGTTTTATATAAGAACTCAGCGCGTACCGCGCTGTAAACACTCTCCACTTCGGTTATAAAAACCAATCTCTTAATGTTTTATAAGGCAAAAGTTGTTGTTTGTTCTGAGATCCGTACAAAAGACATAAACGCAATGTGGGCACCACGTAGAATTTTTTAATGTTAAACCTGGTAGTATGTAAAGTTACTGCTAGGCTTTAAACGGTTAATACGATCTGTGGTTCAAAATGCTGAACTGTTTTTATGTAAATCCTGGTGATACATAGAATAACCACTGCGTTTTAAAGGTTTAAACCTCGTATTGCCCAACTCAAGGCTTTGAATTCGATAGCAGTCGCTATAGGTTTCATTTGTAGTCAAATAATTCCTTGTTGTTTGCGGATTTGTTACAGTAACGATTTTCAGAGCGTGAGGCCAAGAGTGAACTAAAGTACTGTTATGCCGAGAATATTTGAGAATCTTTCCTGAGCGTGTATGTTCTCTCTGTTTTTTACTATCTCACCCTAAAAATTACATGCCGATAAGTTCTACTTCCATATTCCTCGTTCTTTACAGTCGTAAAAGTAAGAATTTATTTTAGGTACGTATAAAAACTTTGCTTTTGGGGTGGTGTGAGTGTGAAGAGACATGGAGAGAAGCAATTTGCTCTTCAGACGCCCTCTAGTGGTTTTCAGTCCTTTTTTCTTGAGATGCTTAAGCCAGAGGTCGCCACTCTTTATGGGATGGTTACTTAGTAAGAACTGATTTGATAGTTTTACCTCCAAATTGGACACTACCGGTTCCTTCCACGTCTTTAAACATAGAAAAGAGGCTGAACTGAAAATCTTTCACGGATGATTACAGGTCGTTTAAATGCAGCAGACTGTGCCCGATTGGATTTTCCGACGGAAAACGAGACGCTCCGGCGAGGCTTCCGCTTTTGAGAGGGTCGTTGAGGTACAAGAGAAGCTTACTTTCAGGAAAATGTATTTTCATTTTTGACAAGAACTGCATCCCGATTACACTACACAGGTATAAACAGATGAAAGAAACAACAGGCATTACGTAACGTACATTTCCGGGACTAACAAAACTTTGAGAAGGGTAGTTATACCAGAACTACAGGCCCCTTTCGTGTTTATTTCACATAGATGGCTCAAGTATTGCTAAGTTGGGCGATTGTGACTTTGAAAAAAATAAACCCCACGTGTTCCAACGTCTCTGATAACTTTCTGTGGCTGGCCCAAGGAAGACTCAACTAGTCGTCTTGGGGTGGGTGTCTGCTGAAACTGCTCTCTATAAAAATGGTACTGTCTTTGTTTAAATTTATATACGAGAAACACAAAAACCCCGGGAGACTAAATTTTGTCCGGTGGCACCTAATAATGTTTGGTCCTTAGTACGGAACTTGCTTCATGTCAACGTTTTGTCGCCTAAAATTTTGCAGCAGTTTATATATATATTTTTTTTGGAAAAATCTCAGTATTTTAGCCACTTTATTCTCTTGGAGAATAAATAAGTACAGATGAGAACGCTTGTCCTAAAGGTCTGAATGTTTTATAAATCTTCATATAATTTCTTAATAAATTAGAAACTAGCTGAACTTTCTTCATTTTAAATTCGTGTCATTGAAAAATATAAAAACGGAAAACGCACGAACTTGTGATGCGGAAAAATCCTATCGACACTGAATTCAGGACCCTGACGTGTGATATGGAACCTCCAAACAACATTGTAGATAAATTTATTAAGTACGTACTTTGTGGAATGTGAAATGTCAGTACGGGGTTTTACAAAATCTATATTTTTCTTTCCCTCTCATGGTGATAAGACCTAAAACATGGCTGGGCATTTGGAGTTTTGTGTGGATAGAAAACATAGACGTCCCAACAATTACGGACATGGCGACAGCGCACCACCCCTTGAATCTGTGTACACAAATTAGACGTGGACATTTTCAATCAATAAGAAATATTAGTGTCAAAAATATAAACAACTATTTTCTTATATATTTAAAAGTGCGGACTTCTACAAATTTTGACTCTACTAAAATTCAAATAGCTTGACATCTGCGCACTATCGAGTCTGCCTAGCCAATAGCTTAAAAGGTATTTTGTAGAATTTTCATTATCTAAAGAAGATATTACCTGCACAAGATGCGTAGAGCTAATTCCGCAATAGAAAATCGAGCCTATGATTTCTTCTAGAAATGCAATGCGTTCTTTTAAAACCCTGAAAACTTTTGTGCTCCATTCAAAATAATGAAAAAAAGCAACTGAAGGAAAAGAGGATAAGAAAGTAGAATGAAGGTAAAAAAGAGGATATGACGCTGTCACCTTAAATTTACCTCCATTTCTGCAGACGTAAAACTTACCAAAGACTACAAATACACAGAATTTGCCTTCCAAGTAGTTACGAGAGTGAAGGCAAAAGCCAAGGGTGTTGTTGTAGCGTCGCTGCAGAATACGTAGTTTGCCATTCAAATGTCTAGTGTGAGGCAGTAACCCATTCTCGATGGAGGTGTTGCCAGTCTTACATGTGGAACCATCTGCATGTCTTGCTGTTATTGGCTGATTCGCATCCTGTTTTGCTCGCAGCTATTTACGAAGTATGTTACATTTTCTTTAAAGGGATATTATTGTTAAGTCCTGCAGCAGTCACATTCTCTTCTTCTTGGTCTAGTTAAGCAGTGTTCTCTTCCACGTTTTATTCTTTCTGTTCTTTCAGTTACAGCCTATGCTTCACAATAAATTTCGATGCTTTCCTCTTCCTCTTCCTCTTCTTTCTGTCGGTTCAATTAAGCTTGCGTTTTACCATAACCTTTTACGGTTTCCACTTATTTTTCTTGTTTCAAATACATCCTACTGCACAGACTTTCTTCTTTTCCCCATATTTCCTAAGTTATGTTTGGAACCCTGTATCCAGAAATCATATCACTTCCAGGATGTGTTTCCCATTTGTACGAAACTCTTGAACAAATTACATAGAATGAAAGCATAATGGAGAGGCAGTTTTTTTCCTGACTTTATTACATCCGAAATTTGCGGAACTATTCTGACTAAATTTATTACTGTCGTCTACATTAAAATTGTTTATTTTGGGTCCGTGTGCTCTAATACGAACCCCAAATCATATGTATATATTTTAATGCTCGTTCTAAAAAAATAAGTTGTGCTCAATAGTGCGCAATAAAAGTACAAACTAAACCCCTGAAAGAACCTTCCTTGCCAGCGGTCCAAACCTGCGAAATCCGTGGCGGTCAAAACCAATGAACAACAAAGTAGTTTAATTTGAAGTAAAGGTAAAATAATTCCATTTAGGCTCTCAATCATTCTCGAAATAAAAAAATATTTAATAAGACTAACAGATATGAACTGGAAAAAAGTGATTATTAAAATTTTAAAGCCTAGCGGTAATTTTACATACGACCAGGTTTAACATTAAAAAATTCTACATGGTGCCCACATTGCGTTTATGTGTTTTGTACGGATCTCAGAACAAACAGCAACTTTTGCCTTATAACACATTAAGAGACTGGTTTTTATAACCGAAGTGGAGAGTGTTTACAGCGCGGTACGCACTGAGTCCTTATATAAAACAGATAAACTTCGTCTTTAAAGGGTTAAACATGTACCAGTTCATACCAACTAATGCACTGTTATTATTGAAAATATTCTTACATTAAAAAACTTTGTTCCAACACGTTTCGATCCTCATTGGGATTATCTTCAGGGACACGTTTCAAAAACTAAAATTACAAACACAGCGTGGCAATATCTCGTTATAAAATGTGTACAAAAACAGTTGGTTTATGTGCAGTTCAGATGTAGATGTTTGCTTCTTACTGTGCGTTCAGGAGTCAGAAATTTCCGTACGAACGGTAGGCACAGTATTATTGTTCTGTTGATAGGATTAATCTATCACACAACCCCCAAAATAATGTGATCAGCTGTTTTTTGAGACGGTATAAAATTTTGTATTTGAACGTTACGTAAATTTAGCTTATATTTTACGACGAAAATTTAAAGTTGTTAAAATCTGACTTAATTTTATAAAAACCCGCTTTTCCTGCACAGAAAACTAATTCTCAAAAACACATGGACATTAACTGGAGCCCCAATATTGACAGTATTCGTTTCACTACTTATTTTTAAATAAATGCTCGAAAATCTACATCAAAGCCGTTGAAGTATTTAAAATTGTAAAAGAGTGCGTTTAGAGACTTTGGCTTAAATTTTCTGAAACAACAAAAATTCTCAAAAACTGCAACTCTATACGTCTATGAAGCAGTTGATTTTCCCGTTTCCTTTCTCCAGTTTTGCGTGACCAGATATGGAAGGATTTACCATTCCTTCTCTCCGAAAGTGGGTCGACTTACTCCGCACTGCTGTCAGACACAGTTCAGCGATATTTGCATACGTCGCAAGATACTCTAGCCAGGAGGCAAACAGACTGAAGGCCTTTCTGTGAGTGATTAGATTCAGATGTTTGAATTTCACCTTCGTCAGCACAAGCGACTTAACTCTGGCAACAGAACAGATTTACCAGCCAGTGGAAGTGTTTGTGATGTCACTGATACGTTATTAACACGCTCTTTACTTTTGGTTTACTTAACCAAATTTCCTTTTCTCTAGGGTCTAAAGTAATGGTAAAGTAAATTTTTCTCTGCCCTCACCATGAGGGCACGTAGGGGGAATTATAGTATACCTCCACTCATTCTTAACTCGGTACTATGTAGATGTGAGTGGTTAACTCCACGCCCTGGCCGCTTTACCACAGGGAAAGAATGGTTTCCAAAACCGGTCTGGAAGGTTTTGTACAAGAAAAACTCCTCGTTCTTTCTTACAGTTGATTGCACTGTGCATTTTTATTGATTTATTGTCTAGAAATTTACCAACAATAAAGCACCATGTATTGCTTAACAGAATTTGGTGCTAGATTAGTTCAGCTCTGAATTGTTTCGGTGGCAGCTAGCGCCATCATCAGGGAGAGTTTTTACTCTGCAATCTGGAACACAACTGGTATAAAACAAAGTCCGTCTTGTTAAGCACACGCTGCAAAACCACATGTCACTGTATTCATCCACATACAGCACGGTTAGACGCTACGTACGTACACACCCACATTCACGCCTAGCTAACTAACTCCATGGAGCAGAGGCCTTCTTGAGAAGCTAACAGTTTCTCAGCTAGTCAAGAAATTACGCGCATTTAATGAAACTCGGAGGTTCATTACCGCATTCACAAGAGCCCGCCATCTGTCCCTATCCTTAGCCAGCTCAATCCAGTCCATGCCCCCCAATTTCACGTCTTGAAGATCCGTTTTAATATTATCCTCTCATCTATGCCTGGGTCTCCCAAATGGTCGTCTTCCCTCGGGTCTCCCCATCAAAATCCTGTATGCACCTCTCTTTTCCCCCACACGTGCTATATGCCCTGTCCATTTCGTTCTTATCGATTTGATTACCCGAATAATATTTGGTGATGAGTACAGGTCAACATTCACGCCTAAATGATGAAACACGTAGTGGCCTGATTTTCAAAGTGAACTGGCGGTGAAGCTAGAAATCTTAAACCTCTAACAGGAATCAGACTCGCGTGCAACAAGAAGGAGCAAAACTTCGCGTCCCACTCTCCCAAAATTCTCTCCCCGGCCACACAGACCTGCAGACACAAACCTATCTTACAATCTTCTAGCTCACTGCTGGCTACCGTCCAGGTCACAATATCGCCTGTCTGTGGAAAGATGTTTCTTATAACATTCAAATTCTCCTTCAGAAAGTTTTAGTGTTTACTGCCAGACAGATACCGTCTTTGTGATGACAATCGCAAATATATCAACACGTTGCTGCGAGTGACTATTTCTTAGCTTATTTCAAGAACACATTTCAACTTTACAAGCTGTACAGTGTGGAAGAAAACAGGATAGTGATTACGAATGGTGAGTTTTTCTCATACATGACGTGGAGGGTGCGGTTTAATCTTCTAATCGGATCTTATGCTATATAGCTAGCTATCTAACTAACTAACTAACTAACTAACTAACTAACTAACTCCATGGAGCAGAGGCGTTCTTGAGAAGCTAACAGTTCCTCAGCTAGTCAAATTTCCCGCATTTTATGAAACCCGGAGGTTCATTACCGCATTCACAAGATCCCGCCACCTGTCCCTATCCTGAGCCAGCTCAATCCAGTCCATGCCCCATCCCACGTCTTGAAGATCCATTTTAATATTATCCTCCCATCTACGCCTGTGTCTCCCAAGTGGTCGCCTTCCCTCAGGTCTCCCTACCAAAATCCTGTATGCACCTCTCTTTTCCCCCACACGTGCTATATGCCCCGCCCATTTCGTTCTTATCGATTTGATTACCCGAATAATATTTGGTGATGAGTACAGGTCATTAAGTTCCTCTTTATGTAGTCTTCTCCACTCGCCTGTCGCTTCTTGCTTCTCAGGCCCAAATATCCTCCTCAGCACCCTATTCTCGAACACGCTCAGCCTTTGTTCCTCCCTCAGTGCGAAAGACAAAGTTTCACACCCATACAAAACAACAGATAAAACTACAGTTCTGTTTTTATGGGATATATAACTTTAAATTATATTACTTTTTAAAGGTGGTGTTAGAGAAGGATGGAGAAAATCAGCTGGACCGACCGTCTGAAAAGCGAAAAAATATCACAAAGGCGTAAGGAAGAAAGGTCTTCCTATATACAACGAAAAGAAGAAAGGCTAACTGGATTGTTCACATCTTGCGTGGGACCTTCTTCCTAGAACACGTTATTGAGGGAAACATAGGAAAGAGAAGATGAGGAAGACTGCGTAAGCAGCTACTGGATGACTTTAAGGAGAGGAGAAGATAGTGTGATTTGAAAGCGGACGCACTAGATCGCGCTGTTTGGAGAACTTGTTTTGGAAGAGACTATGAGCCATAAATGAACGAATTTCAAAATTAACCACGTTAAACTGGAAAACATGTAGAAGAAATTTGAGGTAGTTTATTTTAATACGATATTCCAAAATTTCAGAAAAAATCAGGGGGAACCTCCCTTGATATGTAGGGTTTGCTGTCCTAGAATTGGATTTGGGAACTTCCAAACAAACACTCAAATGCGAGAAAACATTCATCACCAACAAATGCACAAAGAGTTCTTTCATCAATTGTAACACACACCTACATGTTTCGACCCTGCTGGGTCATCTTCAGGGACTGTGTAAACAGTCAACATTTCAACTATAAAGTGCAACCTTAGTGTAACCACAACAGACAGTTCTCCCTGAAGATGACCCAGCAGGGTCGAAACATGTAGGAGTGTGTTACAATTGATGAAAGAACTCTTTGTGCATTTGTTGGTGATTAATGTTTTTTTTTGTATAATATAGTGCACGGACATGGAACGCATTAAATTCAAATGCGAGGTTCAATGGAATGTGGCGGCAATATTTAAATTATATCCCCCTGCAGACAAACTAAATAAATTGCATTACATTCCTTAACCAACTCTTTCGTTGGTCAGCTTATTTTGGTTCACGTAAATGAAAATAAAAATTTCCGAGTATAAAAAAAACGAGATTTCAAGTAGCAACAGGCATAAGGTTCCAAGATGGACAGCCTGGGGGCAGGAGAGACTTGTTGTGGCACTGAATGGTCTCGAATCCCATGATAGCAGTTTTCTATATTTATTAACATAACTGCCACGGAGATCGCAGAAGCAGGCAGGCCTATCGAAAATATCGGCCCTCGGAACTGTGTCACGCGCCTCTGTTCGGAAACAGAATCATTCAGTCTTGTCGAAACCCTCAGATAAATTACCTCCAAAACAAAGATATTAGCAGGACGGATTATAATTTCAAGTCAAAAAAGCTGTATGATCATTTAACTACATACAGATCACTAAATGTAATTATACTAGCTAACTAACTAACTGACTGAAACCATAAAGCTACAGATTAATCACAGATATACACAACAAGGAATTGATGCTGATTTCATAGTTCTGTGATGACACCCAATTGATGCGGTCTGTGTTACTAACGTTCGAGAGATCATGGGCTCCATCGATTCCTTCATGATGACGATATCGATAGAGCCCACATCTGTAAGGCGAAGTTAGCCAAGAAATTTCAGTACCACAATTTAACGCCATAGAAAATTTGAAATCGTCTACGAAATTAACATGCAATAACTCATACTTCCAAATTTTTTTCTTCAATAATTCAGAAGAATATATATAATTCCGTGGCTGCATGTTTCGACCTATTGTAAAACTATAGTCAGTTCAAGTTAAAAATTACATCCCTGATTATGGTGAATACACCAAAACATGTTGGTGGAGTAGAAAATGCTGATATAAATTATATACTGTGATTTGTGAATTTTGTTGGTTTTTTAATTATAAATCTTAAAAGAAAAACTGTTTTTGATGCACGTAGAACTTGAGATACCACTTTACACTTGTCACCGTGTGTTATGGGTGATTACGTAGCAACGGTGGAATGATACTGACAGGAGAAAACAGAGTTACGCGGAGAATTACTTGTTCCAGCGTCAGTTTGTCCAGCGTTATTTTTCATGCTTAAAATGATAAAAGCGTTTGTAGTATTACTTTTCTTTTTTCTCTTTTTATAAAATTACTTTGAATTTCGTAATCAGGGCTTTCTTTTTCTTTAAAATTCTTTAAAAATTTTAAGCACTATTATTTTCTAATTAAACACAATGAACCAAACCATATATCCACCCCACAATCCAAAATCGCGGAGGAAGCCTGAAATTAAGGTTAAAATTAATTAGTTCTCCGCACGCTTCGGCCTCTTTATCGACCTTCTTATCCGCTTTACATTCACCTTTTAAAGCCTAGCGGTAACTTTACATATCACCAGGTTTAACATTAAAAAATTCTACGTGGTGCCCACATTGCGTTTATGTGTTTTGTACGGATCTCAGAACAAACAGCAACTTTTGCCTTATAAAACATTAAGAGATTGGTTTTTATAACCGAAGTGGAGAGTGTTTACAGCGCGGTACGCACTGAATCCTATATAAAACAGATATGCTTCGTCTTTAAATGGTTAAACCCTGTTGAGCAGTACTATGCTGAAAGTAACTTCACCGGGAGACGAATCTGTGTCTTATAGGCCGCAGCTTGACACTTCATCAAAGGATCTGCCGCCAGAGTTCTACATATGAGAAGTGACTCTATAAGCCTGATATTTCAACTCAGATTGAATTTTTGTTTCAAGAACCTCGCTCTTTGTATCCAGAGCGTGAAATGCAGGCAGTCATGAGATTTGATACTGTGACACTGAGATACCATAAGGTCGACGTCGCAGGCACGGGGCTTGCTGTGACTTTTTCCTGAATTATTCACGACTCAAGGGACAGAGACAGAAACTCTGCCGTTCGTTTCCGGAAAACTACCGCAGGAAATTGAAAAAAAAAAAGAGGGAGACAGAAGGCACAGGATAAGAAACGTAAGAAACCTTAATATTAAAAATGCACTATGAATTTCATTTTGAATTGTTCTCTTCAAAGCTCCACTTACTTTGTGTAACATTTAAGACTTAAGAATTTTTTGAGTGTATTCTGTGCCCAAATGGAATACAGTATTGTGCTAATTTCCTTATAATCGTGAGAGAGATTTTCCACAGGCACTCCAAGCAAATGCAAGAATGTCATCTGAAAACTAGGCATGTCAGACCCCTTCTGCGCAATTTCCAAATGTTTAATTACAATGTGCTGATTCAAAAACCCTTCCAGGACCAGTTATTTCTTGAAATATACAATACTGTCCCCAAAATTCCCATCAAATTTCCCATCATCCTCAACGCAGCGTACGAGTATACAGTTAAAAAACGCGACAGTATCCAAAATGTCTCCTGTAATGTACCTTTGGACAGAATTAAAATTCAGAAATTTTTGAAAAGCGTAGTAATGTTGGATATCATTTCCATGTAGTGCGGAAGGTTACATGAAGAAGATACTGATTAAAATAAATAGTGTCAATTTTTATAAGACGGACACAGCTTTTCTTAAAATATATATTTAATACATACCAGACCACATGACATAATTTCCCGAAATACTGTAACCTAAATAAAGGTAAAAGTAAAATTTCTAGGGACATGGCAACATGTATTCTGATAGAAAATTTTCTACGTTTCGAAGGAATATAATGCCTCCGTCTTCAGAGTAGTTCTGCCAGCACATTTCTCCAAAAATCTGTAAATTTATATCATAACCCGTGACTTCCCATCTAATGAGACAATAATTTTCACACTCGCCGCTTTAATAACACAAAGTTTTGCATAACTAAAGACAGGCTTGCAATTCGCTTTTTACACTTGGCTCGTTTTTTAATTCATGCACAGTGGATTTGGCAACATTCACTAACATATTTGAGATTACCAGATTGCATGAGTTAGACTTGAAGGCGTTGCGGACAAGATATAGGAATTTTTCAGTCGCACGTGACCCAACTCCTGTTACTCCTAACATACTTCCCCTTATGCGCACTTTAGTGGCCACAACTAGAAAGCCCGACAGTACAGTACTGACGGTCTGAATTTAAACGTACAAGGGGGAATTTCTGATGAAGACTAATTGTATCACAACAGCATGGCAGCGGGTGCCCGTCCGTTCTAATGTTATCCTGCACAGGATCATTATCGTTTCCTTACATAAAACGCTGAACAATAGGAGCGCAAGGTCCATGTGTTGAATTTGAAAACCCTAATAAAGGGCCTTTAGTTAAGCCTGTTGCTGCAATTCGTAGCAATATATCCAATATTAACATTGTCTTGCATTGCTGCTTAGATTGAACAGCGTAACGGATAATACAATGAATGAATTACATAAAATAAAATCTCTATGATGGATCTTTCCTGTCAATCCCTAGGCAATATTTATTTCCCATTAGTTTTGCCACACTTTCTACGATGTTTGTATGGAGTTTCAAGAAAAATGTCTCAGCCGTTTCCTTCCGGAATACCAGGTAAATCTGAGGCAGCAAAGCTGTAGGTTGTTAAGTTCCACACTTTGCTTACAGTCTCTTATGTTCTAATAGACGTACGAAGCGGAAACTTAAAGACGAAGCGTATCTGTTCTATATAAGGACTCAGTGCGTACCGCGCTGTAAACACTCTCCACTTCGGTTATAAAAACCAATCTCTTAATGTTTTATAAGGCAAAAGTTGCTGTTTGTTCTGAGATCCGTACGAAACACATAAACGCAATGTGGGCACCACGTAGAATTTTTTAACGTTAAACCTGGTGGTACGTAAAGTTACCGCTAGGCTTTAAAAGGTTAAAGACGAAGCGTATCTGTTTTATATAAGGACTCAGTGCGTACCGCGCTGTAAACACTCTACACTTCGGTTATAGAAACCAGTCTCTTAATGTTTTAGAAGGCAAAGTTGCTGTTTGTTCTGAGATCCGTACAAAACACATAAACGCAATGTGGGCACCACGTAGAATTTTTTAATGTTAAACCTGGTCATATGTAAAGTTACCGCTAGGCTTTAAAAGGTTACGCAAGCAGCGATAATGTTCTCCCTTACACTTGCCAGAGAGGTTGTTAAAGTCACGAGTAGTCTGCGACTTTTTCTTTCGAGTTGTTTCCAATTCTCCAAGCATCAAAAATTCTACCGTTGAAGCTATATATTTTGAGATACTTAAAACACGGGTACGTAAAACGCAAAAGAAAGACTGTGCTGAAGCAACAGGCAGCGTTTATGGGAAATTTCAAGGCCGTGTCACAGAATTTTTGTGTTGGAACCGAAACAAAATGTAATGAACGTGATTCAGGATAGACTTGACATAGAGTGCCACTCTTTCTGCATGCAGCAGAATCCTTCTTAAGCTAATATTTCCTAGGCCAATCATGAAATTATCCGTATTTATGGAAACCGAATGTCCATTACCGTGTTTACAAAAACCCGCCACTTTTCGCTATCCTAAGCCAGATCAATCCAATTCATGCCCCTCCAAATTGTTACTTAAAAGTCGATTTTAATATTGTTTGCCCATCTACGCCTATGATTTCCAAGTGGATTTTTCCCTCACGATTCCCCACCAGAAGCCTGTATGCATCTCGCGTCCCGCCATACGCACAACATGCCCCTTCCATCTCATTCCTTCTGCTTTGCTGACCTCAGAGCAATTTGGGGAGGAGTACACATCATTGGAAGCATCACTTATGTGTAGCTGAACATTTACATCGTCACTGCTTATAAAAAACGCGACGTGTCAAAAGCAGACTGCTTTCGTTTCAGGGAGGTGCACCTCCCTGAAGATGGCCACATGAATGGCCGAAACATGTAGCAGGTATACAGTATGTATAATACACTTTCAGACACTTAGTGCATTTATTGGTTCTGCTACCATTCCCTGTAGCGTAGTTGTGTATTAAATGTATAATTGTACGTAAGTCTAGGAAGAATTTAAAGAAGAAGCAACCGCATGTCTTTACAGAACTTCAAATTGCAATCCTAGATCATTAGGCCGCAGGCAAATTTGTGAAAAATGTTCTAAATATTAGGTAACCTATATAATGTAAATTCTTCTCTAGTTTATGGATCGTCACCTCTCAGAAAGATTTCTGTCTTTTGGCATTATTTGTTAGCTGCGTAGCTGGGTATTAAGGCAGCCAATTAGATGCACCGTCATATGGTTACTTCATTACGTAGTTACTTTAACTCCTTAAAGACAAAGCGTATCTGTTTTATATAAGGACTCAGTGCGTACCGCGCTGTAAACACTCTCCACTTCGGTTATAAAGAACAGTCTCTTAATGTTTTATAAGGCAAAAGTTGCTGTTTGTTCTGAGATCCGTACAAAGCACATAAACGCAATGTGGGCACCACGTAGAATTTTTTAATGTTAAACCTGGTCGTATGTAAAGTTACCGCTAGGCTTTAAAAGGTTAATTATTGATTGAGGAGCTATTAAAGGAAGCGAAGAGCAGAATATGGGAGACTCGCTAAGAATTAAATCAGATGTTCGATTTATCCGGCTTGGTAAGGGTCTATAGGAATAATACCTGCAGACAGTAAAATAAATCGGGGTATAAGATTTCTTGCAGAACATATAGCTTGACATTATGAAAGAGATATCGACTGAAATTCCATTTTTATGAGATGTCTTATAAAGGATGGAGAGGGGCGGGGCGGCAGGGGGAGAAAGAAGGAACCCACCAAAATCAACAAGTTGAATCCATCCATTTCCTTTGTATCCCGCAACTCAGTGCTGCCACTCATCTTAACTTCGTTTTATTATGTTGGCAATTCACCAATAAGAACACAGCATCTCAGCAGAATCGAAAGATAAAGCAAGACAAAGATGATTTCATGGTGACTTGGATCCAATTATTTACCATAATGCATGGCCACAAGGGAATATAAGCAATACTTTTATTTCGACGTGGGTCACACGTGGTAGGACGCGGCTACGTGAAATGCAAAATGCATTGTGTACTGTCACTGTAATTCAAATCCGTCTGAAAGACTTAATTATGGGGTACTGATGGGCTTCATCAAATTCATGATTTCTTCATCAGAATTCGTCTAAGTTTTTTAAGTTCGTGCAGGCGCTAACACACCTACACACACGCACACACACCACGCATATCATCTTCAAGGCACGACTTTTGTGTAACCTTTCTCTTGCTTGGAATCCTAGAATAAACAAAATACAGAAAACAGGTACTTAAAAACTCGAATTTCTTCACTTTTCGCATTGCTCACATTGCGTTTATGTGTTTTGTACGGATCTCAGAACAAACAGCAACTTTTGCCTTATAAAACATTAAGAGACTGGTTTTTATAACCGAAGTGGAGAGTGTTTACAGCGCGGTACGCACTGAGTCCTTATATCAAATAGACACGCTTTGTGTTTAAGGGGTTAAAAGAATGCTGCTACAGAGGAAGTTAAAAACACCCTTGACTAGGCTGAGTGGGCGACCCAGGCGTACAAGGAAGAATAACAAAGCGTATTTCCGAGAAATGGGCTGTGAATACAAATATTTGATTCAATCAGCTAAGAAAAATGCAAGGGACACCGCACACCTCAAACATCTGAACTACGTTATTAGTGTTACATTTCCAACGTAGATGAGATTTTCATTCTTCTGAGATCTCACGCAGCCCAGATTTGTTGTTTGTTACCTAAGTTTCGGGACAACCTGTCGGTTCCATCTTCAAGCATCAAACATTTGACCCTCGAAGATGGGTGTACTGCCTTTAGTGGACAAAAGTGTGGTAGAGTGCGGTGGCATTTTATGTGAGTTTGAAATATTGCGATGTAAAAATTTAACAGTACCTCAATTTATGCGAAATTTTGAAATAATGCGAATCCGAAAAATTAAAATATTACATAGACCAGCCTTCAAAATTAAGGGGCATATAGAGCGTCCTAATAAGGCGCCTGTTGCATCTACCATTTATTCCGTGCCTTCGGAATATGATAATACTTCACCTTTTTTCCAAATAAAATTTTATTTTAACAAACACAATTCCCATTAAATTACTTTTGTGGTTTATTTATTTACATTTTATTTAAGAACTATTTAGAAAAAATGGTAAATGGTTGGAGATTTATGCGCTTCGAGAACGCAATTCCCTATTTTTACATTTATTCCAATGGGAAAGTGGGTCTTGAATAACGCGAGGTCTTCAAAAACTTATTCCTCGCATAAAATACGACAGCATTATACATCGAAATAGGAATTTCTTGTTAGAAAAATAAATAGTCTTCAACAACAAAGTAATTTTGGACTCTCTGAAGCAGCTTTCATAAAAGAAAATCAATTACATTTTAACCCAATAGGGAGCAACAGAAAAAGAATATGTATTTAAACATTATTGTTGTACAATTGGCAACAAAGGAACTAATAGAGCCTTAACATATTTTCAGTATATATCTTTTTACTGTAAGATCTGTGACACAGAAGACAAACAGAAGAAATTTTCTTACCTTGCACGAAATTTCCCCACAGAAGTATGACCACAAGTGCTGCCACTGAAACAGAAATAAACAGCTCTTAGAAAAACGACACTCTCTGTCTCTCTGTATTATAGTACAAAGCAGAATTCATCCATGCAACCTGTCCTGTGTGTATGTGTGTAACATCTTCAGCTTTTAAAACATGAGCAGATTTCACAACATCTGGAGTGGGTGTTCTGCCAACTAAGAAAATACAAATATCGCAAAGTTATTCTCCTGCAAACGATAATAACAATATAGCGGACGTGGAAACAGGTGAGGTGAAAATAAAATTAGCATCACTTAAATCCTGGAAGCTGAAAATATGGGGCCTTGAATCTTCAGAAGTATAAAACTTTTGTCAATAAAGTTTTTGGAAAAAAACAAACAAAATGACAACTGCATGCAACGCGACAAATAATTTTTGGTTTCTTAAAAACAATACTGCATCAGTAAAACTAGACATGTAAAAATTTTTACCGAAAAAGAAAGTTGGTTTTTTAAGTAATATTCGTAAATTTCATTAAGGAAAATAATAATAATTGTAGTAATAATCGGAGAAATACGTATTAAAAAATAAAAATTTAACTCCAACGCTATTAGATTCTCTGACCATTCGCATGCAATTCCAGCACACAAGGTCATGAGAAAGTCTGATTTTTATTACTGGGTTTAAAATTTGTATTATATAAATTTTTACCTTGACGGTCAAAAATTTTAGTGGTAGAGGCAACTGCAGCCAGAAAGTTCCATCAAGAAATTCTTTTAATTCATTTATTTCTCCGTTTTCCTTGCTTTTCCTTTCCTTCTAACACAAAAGCTAATTAACCTTTTAAAGCCAGCAGTAACTTTACATACGACCAGGTTTAACGTTAAAAAATTCTACGTGGTGCCCACATTACGTTTATGTGTTTTGTACGGATCTCATAACAAACAGCAACTTTTGCCTTATAAAACATCAAGAGACTGGTTTTTATAACCGAAGTGGAGAGTGTTTACAGCGCGGTATGCACTGAATCCTTATATAAAACAGATACGCTTCGTCTTTAAAGGGTTAAAGCCTCACCTCACTGCCAGCGGGACGGGCATAATTCTGTCCAATTCGTGACTGCATTATTTTTTCTTTCGAGTGCCTTAAAATTTATACAAAACAAATACATAACAAAATTATTTTCTACCAAATTGTTGTTTTTTAATCATTTCCGCTTCAAACATTTTCATTATTTTTAAAAAATTTTTTACATTATTTTCCATCACACGCCTCAGAAACCAAACTGACCCAATCGAGTCTCTTATTTACAATGCTGTGTCTTCATTTTCCTTTATCACATAATTTGCATCTGAATGTGCTATTTACAAAGTGGATTAATACGATAAACCTAACGCAGCATCTTCATTGGTATTAAATTACATAGCAGGCTCGTATATTAGGATTCATATTTCAGCGTTCCATTTACAACACAGCCTGTGACAACAGACAGAGCTCTGTAATAGACAAATGTGCTCCTCGCGCATGAAGAGGCGGCAACTTAAAATCTCTCTCTGTCACTGTGAAGGTTTGTAACACAGCGCTAACTTCCCAAGACGGATAACCTTACGTCTGCACATTCATTTCTACGCCCTTTATGTATAACACTGTCACATCTGCCTTTCTCTTACCTCAAGGAAGCTCCATATCCAGGTAAATTACCATGACATGTCAGTCCATCAGAATCTCAGGTTTTGGCACATGATAGTATATCCTAGACATAATCCCACATATTCGACTCTGAATTAAAGACACACACACACACACACACACACACCGATCATGTAAAGTCTACTTTATAAATAGAGTTGTACTCGGTTATAACGTCACGCAAGGGACTGAATACTTTGTGTCGTTGTAAACGAGAGTTTTTATAACCGAGGACTATAATGTTATAGTCAACAGTGAGGAATTAATTGGTGCCACAGAATATCTGACGCTGTAGGCAAGGTGTCGCATAAACCGGTGTCGTTATAACCGGGGTCTACTGTAATTTTGTGTGTGTGTGTATGTGTGTGTGTGTGTGTGTGTGTGTGTGTGTGTGTGTGTGTGTGTGTGTGTGTGTGTGTGTGTGTGTGTGTGTGTGTGTGTGTGTGTGTTTGTGTGTGTGTGTGTGTGTGTGTGTGTGTGTGTGTGTGTGTGTGTGTGTGTGTGTGTGTGTGTGTGTGTGTGTGTGTGTGTGTGTGTAGTATTCATATAAAGCCTAATCTCTTTAAGCGTCAGGGCATGAAATAGACGCATCCTTAATCCCAACTTTTACTGCAAGTTATTCAAGCACACAGAAACTTTATTTTTCAGTAACAGACGTTCTTCAGCGTTGTGTTTAACACAGTTTGCTATACAGCGTTACTGGCAAATCAGCTACTCATTAAAAAAGGCCTGGCCTTCTGGAAGGGGGGGGGAGGGAACCATATCTGGCTACGTGAGATAAAGATTTTCTCAATATTAAAACCCCACAAAATGTAATTATTAGGCCCATTGCTTGCAACATTCACATGAGATCTTAATTTCAGAGGTGAATAATAAAATACAAATGACAGGCCTTGAGTTCATTAAGTCGAAATCGTTGAGAAATTTAATGTGTCCATTAAACAGAATGAATTTATGGAAAAGGCGATTGATGTCGTTTATAATACGGAAACGCTTAATAACATACCTTGCATAAGGTAAATGATGTTTGAGGGGCTCTTTTACTGTAAAAACTGACATCTTATACCTCGTGATCACAAACATTTCTTTGCATCCACCTGATCGTCCACCTTGCATCGTCTGGTGTTAACAAGTTGACTGTCGGATATTTTATCCTAATAAGCATTACTCCTAGTGCTGCAGCCTGTAATGGGCTGCAACACTATACCTTATTGCCTTGAACGCAGTGACGACTGTTAACATCCACGGACATGATCAGAATAACAGCAAAGAGAATGTACACAATTTTGAACACAACCCCAGATTTAGATGTCGTGCGTGATAAATGACAGTCGAAAACAAAGTAGGCATACTCAGGACAATGTTTGTGTATAACTTAGACGAAGTAACTTGGCAGTTTTGATATTACATGGGGAAGTGCGTGATTTATACAGGTCACGTAGTATTGTTATGGTAATGAAGTTAAAGAGGGCAAAGACGGAATGTTCAAGTAGTTGGGATTGGACAGACAAAAAGGACAAACAGCGTTTTGGTGGAGAAACGTCCTGGAAGGTGACGTCTCCGATAGCGAGAAGATGACATTAAGGTGGATCTTATGGAACTTATGGTGTGAAGATGGGAGTTGGATCGAGGTGGCTTAGGATCGTGTCTAGTGAATGACTTTAATGTTAGAATGGATCCTGCTATAGAGAGTTATTAGATTATTTCAATGACGGAAGGGTGTCATGCGAGATTTGACATTCTCGCTGCGGTTTTGCTGATGATTCAAGTCTTCCTGGATATTACGCTGTGTAGATTAGTAATATTTACTGACGTTTCGAACGAACATAAGACCTGACCCTTCAGGGACAAGCAGTCTTTATTATTCAATCCTGAAGCTGAAGACACGATGTTATTTCAAAACGTCGCCTCACATTACAGAGCACTTGAATCATCTGAAAGTATGTTGTGCCAGTATAGAGTAATCCACTGTAATGAGAGACGTGGTGTTAAAACGTAAACATTTTGTGCTAAGCAATGTTAAGCTGACAGTAAAAATTGTCATAATCGGAGAATCAGTCAGTTAGCGTCTGTAACGTTTGTGTCGTGGAAGAGATACACTACGCATCATGCAGCATATATAAAATATAAATGGGGAATATTAAAACAAAAGTCAAAATTTGGACAAATTTTGAGAATATACTTGCCACAGAAAAGGATCTTCTAGAATGCTACATCTTACTCCACTCGAGACGTTTACAACTCTGTACACGACATATTATTAGAAATCATATTTGCACTCAGTTAACACACTTTACTCTTCTTTGTGTTAATGTTATTGTCGGCATAAAAGGAAGAGGGCTGTGAAGACCTAAATGTATTGCTTTTAGGGATAAAATAATAATTTTCCTGAATGAGAAATGGACTGAAGACTTAGTTTAAGGAAATCATAAGCAAAGAACCAACTACTGAACACAAAAATCTATCAAGTACGTTTATTACAATTGGAGAGAAAATAAACACTTTATTTCTGAACACTAAAGGAAAGCATAAAAAGTGTGTAACATTCCTAAATAAAATATATTTTATCTAGCGCTCTTTTTGAATTATTGAAAACTGTTGCTTCAGAGAAATTATATATATGTTTTGTCAAATTTAAATAGTACCTCAGCACACGTACGTTACGCCTTCAATGTATAAGAACTTTATATCACTATAGGATATGGTCGCTACGTTAATGCGAATGAACAAGTAACTCTTACCTTGATTATGCATAAGCTATTGATGTTAAGGTAATTCATTATTTCGTAATGTTTTGTGTAATTCACTTTTTATCTTTCTACGTTTTTACGCTTTCGAAAGTTGTTACATTTTCTGTAAGTCTTTTATTAGTAAAGTTCTGCTCCCGGAAATCGCGAGCAGTTTCATGCGACAGTTGGAAACTAATGTCTAATTTCCGTATAACATAGCTATACGAAGTTTAATCTGAATCTTTTTCAGCAAAATATATTTAAAATATATTTCACTTCTCCTAAATCTCCCAGTATTTCCAAATTATTACCTACGTATCGATGATAAACTGATTGTGACAACTGACCTCTAAAAGCAGAACAGTGCTGAAGCAGAACAAACAGAAGCATCACTTGAATAATAAACGGATAAAATAATTAACAATCTAAAAACATGATTTATTTTACTTCTCTTCCAATAAAGTAAATATACATATTAATGTAATATTGTAATAAAACAAATAATTAGTAATAATTGATTGCTGTAGACATAAATAAAATGGTGGGAAAATTATGAATGCTTTACCTTCGAACAGAATTCAAATCAAAGGGCATCAGTTTGAAATGCAAACAGCAGAATAATGCAGTATAATCACTTGTATTGTCATAATGTGAATGAGTCCGTATACTGCACAATCAATAGCAGCATAAATAATTTGTGTTGAGTGTAAAGCGCTGTACACTGTAGCAGTCACATACAGTGAACAGCTGACACCAGCTGGCGCTGATTTTATTACAGATCGACTAACAAAACGGCTAAAGTAAATGTACCAAAACTAGGAAAGGTTTCGAAGTAACAACAGCGCAGGTTTTTTCTCTCTCTTTCTTCTTACACATCAAAACACATTTAGTTCTTCTTGTTATTTATTTGTTGTACCTTTATCAAAACTTTCAAAAGCTCGAACTATATAACACTGAAAGTTTGGATGATTTGTGAATAATGCATTTGAGAGGTAAGTAATGATGAAAGTATCGCTGCCCACGCGATGAAGTTATAAAGGGAATGGTGGCATAGCTGCTCGTTTTCCTAACGTCGGCAAGGGATGGAACTGAGTTGTCAACTTCACGTCTCGACCGCTTTTCCTCAGGGGTAAAAGCTCCGGCACCCACTCAAAGGGAATCTGGGCGAAGGCTTCGGAGAAGAGATAGACCCTTTCTCCCTTCCGGTATTCGAACCCCAGACCATCCAAACAGTAGCCTAGTCACTATATCGAATACGCTATAGGAATTTCCTGCATTTGAAAGGATACAGAATAAAGTATTGTTTTTCAAATTTCAGCTAATGTCCCAGTGTTTATTTTAGAGACTGAGGAAAACCTAAAAAAACTCTTAGGTTAGCTGGTACCCTGACAGAGGTTTGAGCTGTGGATCTGCCCCTCACGAAGCGGGAGTACTACCAAGTGGAATTTACCTTAATGACGCTTCTTATGGTGGAAGTTTCTCCATTCATTCATTCATTCATTCATTCATTCATTCATAACACCAAAGAATGCATATCTGACATATTCATTCATTCATAACACCAAAGAATGCATATTTGACATATTCATTCATTCATTCATTCATTTATTCATTCATTCATAACACCAAAGAATGCGTATTTGACATATTCATTCATTCATTCAGCCATTCGTAACACCAAAGAATGCATATTTGACATGTTCATTCATTCATTCATAACACCAAAGAATGCATATTTGACATATTCATTCATTCATTCATTCATTCATTCATTCATTCATTCATAACACCAAAGAATGCATATTTTATATATTCATTCATTCATAACACCAAAGAATGCATATTTTACATATTCATTTATTCATTCATAACACCAAAGAATGCATATTTTACATATTCATTCATTCATAACACCAAAGAATGCATATTTTACATATTCATTCATTCATTCATTCATTCATTCATTCATTCATAACACCAAATAATGCACATTTGACACATAAAAATACAGTCTTACATTTCCTCTACATGTTTCGGCGTCACTAAAGCAGACTTCATGGAGCTGACACCAAAATTTGAAACTTGCCTCCTACACGGAACTCACAACACAGCCTACAGCGACGACGTCCATAAACGATCGAAGAAAATATTATTTGCTTGCATGCAAGTTACAGTGTGTCAATACACAGCTTATTAAACATAGTTAATGAAAACTTCTTAAAAGTATTATTACTCTTTTATGGTTTTCACGTATTCTATTTTTTAAAATGTCTATACCATCTTAATCACAAATTAAGGCACCTATATATTGACACTAGCTGCGTAAGTACTGTAATGTAATAAGAACTACTCTTGTAATTCTTATTACACTTTAGCATGTTTTCAGTTTGGTGTAAGCTCCTAGGAGATGAGATAAATGACGTCAAATCATGGAGGATCAATATTTATGTGCATTTCTTTGAGTTTTGACTGCGTATTTTGGTGAAGATACAGTGAAGAGACAGTGTCAAAAACAAAATCCTTGTTTTGTACACAAACTACAGGTACTTGCCCATTGTTTTATAGAAATGACATTGAACATGTTGGTTCCTTTCTTCAAAAGAGCTCCCTGCAATAGTAGTAAAAACGAGTTGCCTCCCCATATTTAAATGGCCATGAGTTGAACGTAGAAGTATTTAAAAGAGACTTCCATGGTTACTTGAAGAACTGTCCATATTTTCTTCTTGTAAGAGTGACAGAAGTCACTATATTTCTGTCACAATAATAGTGAATGCGACACCTACGCCAAGTACTTGCCGAATGCAAAGAGCGTATATAATCAGGTCTAAAGTAATAGTACATCATAACGCTCTCTCGTTTAATCTCTAACGTTCATGCATAATTCATTTCCGTCTCTAAGCATTCCGTCGCTGTATTTCATTAAGGACGACTGTTCTATGGATCACTCTTGCGTAAAGAAAGGTAATGGAAGCGAGAAGCGAGAACAGAGCATTTTACAAATGGCTAACAAGCCCCCTGCTTCCCAGGACACGGTCCGATAACAAACTACATGCTTATGTTTACAAAAATCTAACCATCGGACTGAGCAGAGAAATTGGGAGATTTTTGAATGGCATAAAATGTGTTTTGCGCCGATCCCACTGGCCGCGCGGTCTCAGGCGTAGGTCTGCGGACGAGCGCTTGCTGGAATCTTGGGTTCGAATCCCACAGAGGGCATGGATGTTTGTCTTGTACAGTGCTTGTGTTGTCAGGTAGAGGTCTCTGCGACGGGCCGATCCCTCGTCCAGAGAAGTCCTACCGACTGTGGTGTGTGCTTGAGTGTGATCAAATGGAATTACAAAAACCCTCGACACCTGCTGTGAACAAGTAGGTAGAAGAGGGAAGGACTAAGAAAGAAAGATAAAATGTGTTATGCAATGAATAATTAAGGTGTAGGCAGAATGAGGCATTCAAGTTCGCAGGGTAAAGCTCCGTAAGTTTGCGTCCATTGAAGAAAGTCTTTCGGTTTGAGGCACATTCGTAAATCACGCTTGTTAGAAGTCCTCTTTGTTCTTCCTTTTTAAGAATATTCCTGGTTTTCAGAGTTCGCTAGCCTCCAGTTAGAGTACAGCTGTCAATATTATATGCAGTAACACGGTCTTGTGAGAAAAAATGTAGACAGATCAAAGTCTAAAACTGTATAGGTTATGAAGTGTTAAAGTTTTTAAATACCTAATACCTTCCATTCATACATAACAAATATTTCATAAGAGTTTCATTTCCAGTAAAATAACACAGCGTCCTTTTTCTCCCCAGTGTTTCGAAGCCTCGTATCGCCTTCATCTTCATAGATAAAAAGTCCATGAAATGTACCCTCCTTGAACACTTGAAGATGACAGTACAGATTCCTTCGAAACCTCCGGGAAGTCTTACCCAGCAACGAGAAGTCACATCCGACGAAAACGAAATACCCTAACACGGCTGTGAAAAGCTGAAAGCTGCTAAGTATGTGTAGCATACCATTAGCTTCAGGCAGTTTGGAAATGTTTTATAGCGATGTTTTCGCCTGATGATGGCAGTTTTTTGTCGAAAGAAGTTGCGAGAAATAAAGGACAGAGCGTCAAGAATTTGTTGTACGTAACGACAACAGTGCCGATCGCAGTGGCCGCGCGGTCTAAGGCGTAGGTCTGAAGCCGAGCGCTTGCTGGGATCGTGGGTTCGAATCCCACCGGAAGCATTGATGTTTGTCCCTTGTGAGTGTTTTTGTTGTCGGGTAGAGGTCTCTGCGACGGGCCGATCCCTCGTCGAGAGGAGTCCTACCGACTGTGGTGTGTGTCTGAGTGTGATCAGGTGAAAATAAACAACCTCGACACCTACTGTGTGTAGGTAGAAGAGGGAAGGACTGCGAAACGAAACGACAACAGTGTAATAATCAGTGTGCAAATATTAATGGAAATGAAATTAATTACACAGGAAATAAAAAATCTATAAAACATTGAAGAATATTAGAAATGAGAATGATTTCAATTGATCAAGAGAAGAGGCTACAAAATGGCGTCATCTATTCAATGTGCTAGCAAGGGCATGTTTTAATTTCACAGCAGCCTGGCCTTGGCCGAGGAGATAAGACGCGTGGGGCATGTGGCTCGTATGAGGAAGAACAGAAACGCATACAGAGTTTCGTGCAAAAATCTGAAGGAAACAGAGCACTTGTAAAACGTAGGAATAAATGGGAAGGCAGTATTAAAATGGATCTTTAACGACGTAGGATGGGAGGATATACACTGAATTCATCTGAATCAGGATAGGAAAAATTAGCTGTAGTGAATTCTCGGCTTGCATAAAAAGGAGGGAATATTCATCACCAGCTGAGGAATTATAAGTGTCTCAATAAGAATTCTGTTCCGTGGAATTAGGCAATCATCCAGCCAGCCAGCCAGTCTGTCGGCCAGTTACTTAGATTGTCAGTCAGTCGGTCAGTCACTTCTTCGTGCTGTGCTGTTTTAATCGAGATGTTTGTTTCACCCAATTAAGTTTCCGTCGTAACCTGGCAAATCAAAGGGAGCAAGTTTTGAGTTCTTTCCGTACAGTATTCCCTGTGAATTTCGGAAATGTTAATAGCTTGAGTTTTTCTCGAACGATCCGTTCTATACGCATGCAACAGAAACAGTTAAAATCTTTCCGAATTTTTGTTCGCGAAACGAAGGATTTTATATTTATATTTTTATTTATTTATTTATTTATATTATATTTATATATATATTTATGTTTTATATTTCCATGACAAAGAATGTAGCAGAAGGACGGGAGGACAAAATAACACTACGAATTACGTACGCACACTAAAACAAACACATGGATTTTTATGTAAATGTGCGAACCTGGAACAGCAAGGTCCCTAACTAATGCACTTTAATCACCATTACTTCCGGACATGTTTCGGCGTCCAGTGACGCCATCATCAGGGGGTGTTCATTGTGAATGACAGAGGATACCCATATGGTTCATAACAGTCTTGAATTTGGAAGTTCACATTTACACTTTTGAGAGTAATTGTTCTAATAATAGTGTGTATGTAAGAAACAGTGGCCCACATGCAATATCCACCAGCATAACCTCATATGACATCACATGTTCGTTATCCAACATACTTCAACTTCAAAAAAGTTACAATTGAATTTTAAATTGACTTTAAAGACACGTGCACATGATTTTATATATTTTACATAATTTAATCATTTTAACTACTGGATGATGTGTCTCTTACATACATACTGTTATTGGAAAAATTACTCCCAAAAGCGTTAAAGTGACCTTCCAAACTCAAGATTCTTATGAAACATATGGACATCCTGTGTCATTCACAACGAACAACCCCTGAAGATGGCGTCACTGGACGCCGAAACATGTCGGGAAGTAACTGTGATTAAAGTGCATTAGTTGGTGACCTTGCTTTTATAGTCAAAATCCATGGTCAAAGCAATGTAAAACTAGTGCGAACCCGTGTCTGTGAACTTCATTTTATGCACCATTTTTCAAAGCCTTCCTTAAAGAGAGGATGTTCACATCAGAATACTCCTTTCTCATGACCCACATGAAATGCATGTAACTGAAAATTCGTAATGCGATAAGAGCGGTAACTTGCACACCTTCTGCAGTATATGCTAGCAAATGGGTACCTTACTGTGGCTTTTAGTGTCTGTTCAGGATAAAAGCGTCCTGCAATTTTACGAGACACGTTAAAAGCCTGGGCTTGGGAGACGCTGCATAACTAATTTTATACGGGAGGGGAGTTAGGGACGTTAAGTAAACCATCTATTTCGTTCTAAATTTCACACGAAACGTGCAATATTTTAATGTAACCCTCTCATGCTTTCACAGCATGCTAAACACATAAATCCATTATTCCTTTCTTTGAAACTAGAATCGTAATAACAACTTTAGAAGACTCTTTCTAAGTTTTAAAGCCATGGAACTGTTGCTCTACGGAAACTGTAATCAACGACGTGGGAGTTACTCGGTTATTCAGTGGACATTGGGTTTTTATGTGCTAATAGCTGGGTTTATTCAAAGGGCTTTTGTTTCTTCTGCTAATTATTATATATATATACTCAAAAAATCCATATTAGCCCACAGAACTTACAAGCCATGCACATGGAACGTCGGCACTATGCAAGTGTACTGAAAATTAGTTATAAAGTAGACAGTATTAGCAAGTCCTCCATAGGAAAGTGCGGCTATAAACGTGGAAAGAACGGGCTGATAAAAATAAACAATATAATGTATAGTATCAGGAGGCAAAACGCAAACCTTGTTATAAGAAACACGATAACTTTCTGCAGTTTTACAGGAAGGTGCGAGCAGCACCAATTTAAAGTCTGACGTATTGTGCGTCCGCTAACACATGTGCGTAGCTAGTACGGTTAATTGAACAGCGAACACAGGGCGCAAGGCTGAACAAGACTTTATATTTCTGTATTTTAATTAGTGGGTTACTATATGGCGATCCCAGTGGCCGCGCGGTCTAAGGCGTAGGTCTGCGGCCGAGGGCTTGCTGGGATCGTGGGTTCGAATCCTGCCGGGGGCATGGATGTTTGTCTCTTGTGAGTGTTTGTGTTGTCAGGCAGATGTCCCTGCGTTGGGCTGATCACTCGTCCAGAGAAGTCCTACGGAGTGTCTTGTGTCTGAGTGTGATCGTGAAGCCTCGATAATAAGGAGACCCTGGCCCACTAGGGTCTCTTGCGACATTGTAAAAAAAATGTTATTTCATAAATAGGAGGGTATATTTTAGAAAATTAGTTTAAAAATTGTAAATTGTGACAATAATAAAAGTTAAGTTTTTATCATACATAAAACAAGAGCATACCAAGTATGACGTTGAGTTAACTAAGGGATGTTCAGGAAAATTATTGTTCTTTATGGATATTTGCGGGATGCAGTAATGGACTCATTAACTTTAAAAGCAGGTGTGATATCTGAACACCGCTACCCATTGCAGGCTTAATGGACTTTAACAAGGCACGGGAACATGAGGAAGACACAGACAGGCAGAGTGTTTACGACAATGACTAACACGGCCCCAGATGGAGCTTCATCTGCCGTCCACTTTGCCCTTATCAGATAACTGTACGTCCAGCCCTCAAGTTAAATTCCTCGTATAGTTCAATATTTTGGATTCGTTACATGTTTTAGTTTGAAAGTCGCAACATTCTTCAATTACAGAATCGAAGTTAAGCCAGCGCCAATATATCAATACTTCATCGAAATACTTTGGGTTCGAAGCCACTGACAGAAAAATTACTTATATTCAGCAGCACTGTTATACACAGTTATGCACATCTGCAAAGCTTAAGTAAAGAAAGATAAGGCAGAAGGAAGGAAAGAAATAACAGGAAAAAAACATAAAGAGAAAAAGCGAAATGCTTGTATAAGGAGACACTTTTTCTACCTATAATGCTAACATAAAAGACCCAAAAGTTACAAAACTAACTAACTAATTAAAAATATGGACAAGACTCCTTTTTGAAAGCGAACAGGTTCTCAGCAAGTTAAGAAATTCGTTGCATTTTATGGAACCTTGAATTTCATCCCCGCACTCAGAATAACCCCCCACGTGTACCTATCCTGAGCCACATCAGTCCAGTCCATGTTCCCAGTATCACTGCTTGAAGATCCATTTTAATATTATCTTCCAATCCGAGATATTTTTCAGTGGTTCATAACACGGTAAGTTCTTAGAGTAAGGAGTTTAATAACACCTCGCCCAGCAGCCAACGTGGAGGACAGCCCCGTGTCAGTCCTCCGCTACTCTTTATTCAATATATACGCAGATACCCTCTCTACTGGAAGCCGCTTCTCCATCCGCAACATGCGAACGCGGCACGCCGCGGTCACTAGAGCCTCACATATCACAGAATTCATGAAGGTAACTGGTTAAAAACTCTAGGCTTGAAAGCAACGCAATATTTTGTAGTCATAATGGCAGAACAAAGGTTTAAATAACTTCAAGAATCGGACTGAAAGAAAGAAGTGCCCTTAATACAGTGTACGTTTCCCTTTAGACAGGATAGCCCAGTAGGTCTGCATGCACCTGGCTACCTAAGTCTCTCCAAATTTTGATGTCAATTGTGGGCCTCCTGTACAGCTTACTGGCACGCTTAGCATATGTGTAGGAGCAGTTGCCTAACGAGCACGGCTTTGATGCACGTGACTGGACTGCACGTTATTCAAAAATAGATCGCACACAGACGTAGCGTCACTTAGACTGAACACTGTAACATGCATCTGAGTCGACAAGAGATGAGAATAAAACGCGCAACTGATGACAGTTTTTTCCCTTCCTTATTTAACAGCCTCTTATCATGTTTGACACGATTTCTTCCGCGTTTCTTGTCTAAATTATGCATCTAAGACACCTATGAATGAAACTTGACACATAAAACTGTATTCTTATATTACTTCTACATGTTTCGGTGTTATTTACGCCATCTTCAGGGGGCTTTATACCAAAATCTGAAATTTACTAAAATATAATGCATAGCGAAAGTAGTTTGCCTTGTATTACAGCACTCAATGCAACTAACATCAAAAATATTTATTTTCTGTGGCGCAACAGCCCAGCTCGGGCCTAGGCCGCCTCATTTTTTAGATTTTCCACATCACACACAATGACACATACACACTCCATAGGACTCCTCTGGACGAGAGATCGGTCCGTTGGAGAGACCTCTACCTGACAGCGCAAGACATTAACAACAACCAGGCATTCATGCCCTAGGCGGGATTCGAACCGGCAATCCCGGCAAGCAAGCAACATAATATCTACGCCTTAGATCGCGCGGCCACAGGGATCGGCAGTGTTAAATTACAGGTTCTTTATTTTGTGATTGAAATTGTATAGACTTTTTAAAAAGTAATATTTTAGGCGTTTTCATTTTTCTTTCTATCCTGTGGCGCAACAGGCCAAATCGGGCCTGAGCTGCCTCCTTTTGGAGGTTTCTAGATCACACTCAGACACATCACACTCGGTAGGACTTCTCTGGACGAATGATCAGCCCGCAGGCGTTTTCATTAGTTATGGTTAAAAGGTTGCATATTGATAGGATGTAGTTTTTTCTTTGCATATAAGCATCCGATTCGTTCTTCGATTCTTTATGGATCTTATCCTTGTGTGAAGCAAATATGGTGTTAATAAAGCCGAAACACGTAGAAGCAATATAATCGTTTCGCAGTCCTTCCCCCGTCTACCTACTTCTTCGCAGCAGGTGTTGAGGGTTTTTATTTTCACTTGATCACACTCAGATACGCAACAGAGTCGGTAGGACTCCTCTGGACGAGGGATCGGCCCGTGGAAGGGACCTCTACCTGACAACACAAACACTGTACAAGACAAAAATCCATGCTCGCGGTGGGATTCGAACCCACGATCCGAGCAAGCGCTCGGCCGCAGACCTACGCCTTATACTGCACGGCCACTGGGATCGGCTTCAATATAATACTATATTTTTAAGTGTCAAATGTGCATTCCTTGGTGTTATGAATGAATAATTTAGCACCTTCTCAATTTAGTGTATTTTACAACGCTAAATGGAAGGACGGTTACTAAATATGGAAGAATCACGTAAGAAAGCTGTTAGACACAATTAAAAAATTGTAAGTCTTCAGCCGAAATGAATTTCACTACAAATGTCGCATTAATTTTCAGCCAAATACACGAAAGAAAACTCTCTGGGTTCAATCACCAGACAGACATCCAAACAAATTTTTTCTTCCAAAGGATTAATGCTAGATGGCTGTCCTTTCCCACCAGAAGCAACCTTCCTCATTGTGAACAGGTTAAATGCTGCAGCCAATATACCAAACCCGTTAGCATAAGAGCACCTCTATTTAAAATTTATAATGCACAGTTTTGACATTTCACTTATGCACTTGGTAGGCAGAAATGGCATAAATGAAAATATGATCTCGTCGTGTGTTTTGTCGCAAATACTTGCAATTAATTTTATAATTCTTATTTTCTTGGACGACATGCCGTGGCCTATTTTATGTCCTATATCAGGACTTCAGTGAAGTTCATCGCCTGAAATTCCCGTTTCCATAACAGCGTCAATGTCCATACATTCTACAGAGAAGTCTTCATATTGTTAGTAATTGTCTTCTTGGAGTATTTACATTCTATCCTAAAAACACAAACCTTCCGAATACGCAAACAAGAACCCTAATTTCAGAAATAACTTTGCTAACTCCTGTCACAAAGTCCGTGATTTCAACAGATCATACACGGATTATAAGCCGTTAGGTCGCCCTTAAACCAGCTTGCCAGGTTTGTGCTGATTCAAGTGGAGATTAGGTGTGGAGTCACGGTGTAAACCCAACTTCTGGAAGCTGAGAAATATTTCATCTGCTTTGATCAGCATCTCCACTTGCTGAGATGAAACAACAGTAAAGCTGGCACATAATGCTAGATCAACAATTTCTACGCATTTTGGGTGCTGCGATAGAGGTGTACCTTAATTATGACTGCTGTTGAGTGCAGAAATATCTGTAACCACAACTGATCTCTAACCACCCAGTTCTAAATCACTGCGCCCCCCACAGAAGTGCCACTAAATCCAAGGACCCAAAAACGACAAACGCTGTGTGACAGTGTAAGGTTATTTTTTTTTTCCAATGGGGCAAAAGCCCCCAGTGGGCCAATGCCTCCACATTTTCGAGGCTTCACGATCGCACGTAAAAACACGACACTCCGCCGGAATCCTCTGGACGTACGATTAGTCCAACGCAGAGACCCCTACCTGACAATGCATACAACACTCAAAAGAGACAAGTATCCATGACCGCAGCAGAATTCAAACCCACAACCCCAGCAAGCCAACTGCCGCAGCCCCAAGTCTTAGACCGCGCGGCCACTGGGATCGGCAGTGTAAGGCTATAGACGTGTCAAAAAATGCAGTAATACGGATACGTAATGTCAGTATACAGTGATATTTGCACTTAACCCTTTAAAGACGATGCGTATCTGTTTTATATAAGGACTCAGTGCGTACCGCGCTGTAAACACTCTCCACTTCGGTTATAAAAACCAGCCTCTTAATGTTTTATAAGGCAAAAGTTGCTGTTTGTTCTGAGATCCGTACAAAACACATAAACGCAATGTGGGCACCACGTAGAATTTTTTAACGTTAAACCTGGTCATATGTAAAGTTACCGCTAGGCTTTAAAAGGTTAATTAAGCACAAAGAATGAAGGTGTATGGGGAAGAGGTCGTACAGCGCCACTCTCTTTTAACCTCGACCCTAGATGCAAATGGGGCGTCAGCTTAAAGCTACAGCCCGTTGATACCCGGAGACAAGCTCCTGGTATTCATTAAAAATAATGTTGTGTGGGCCGCAGGTGCGGCGTTCAGGGACACGATGTAAGTACGCAATTCTTGCACACGACAGAATATCATAGGTCTTTTACTTTATGTGCTTATAAATTGATTCCGAGCGACTACAGCGGCTTGCACATAAGTAGTTTCTGTCGTTCAGAAGTATCCAGCGAGTGGAATTTTTATATCATTGGAGAACACATTCGGAAGTTGATGACAACTCTGTATGTCCGTGACTTCAGGCTTCCGCCGCGGTGCTGATGATAACTGCGCTGTTCTGTGGTAAAACGGAGAGTAAAGGATTAAAACTCGACGCTGCGTTATACCCCAAAAGAGCGCAGTTCTCAATTCTGTACACGTGTGCGTGCGTGCGTAAGAATGCGTGGAGTATCGGGCAAGAAGACAGACAGAAATAAATGTCCTTCTTCTTAATATAAGTAAAAAGAAGGCAATATAGTTGTATATCTTGCGTCTCGAAGGTTTAAGCAAGTGCAAATAACTCTGTCATGCCACGCTCGGAACCCCTCTCGGCCAAAGAAGAGTAGGTAGTAGAAGATGTGCTCTAAGTCGCAAAATTCTGCTCGTAACAGAAAAGAAAACAAAAAAAAATCGGAAAAACTTTTGATGTCTTTTAATCGTTCTCTGTTTAGTGAGGTTTGCTTTGTTGTTAAATGTATGGGAAATCCATTATTGTCATAACTTCAGTCTTGATTAACCCTTTAAAGACGAATCGTATGTGTTTTATATAAGGACTCAGTGCGTACCGCGCTGTAAACACTCTCCACTTCTGTTATAAAAACCAGTCTCTTAATGTTTTATAAGGCAAAAGTTGCTGTTTGTTCTGTGATCCGTACAAAACACGTAAACGCAATGTGGGCACCACGTAGAATTTTTTAATGTTAAACCTGGTGGTACGTAAAGTTACCGCTAGGCTTTAAAAGGTTAAGCCTTTAAAGACAAAGGGTATCTGTTTTATATAAGGACTCAGTGCGTACCGCGCTGTAAACACTCTCCACTTCGGTTATAAAAACCAATCTCTTAATGTTTTATAAGGCAAAAGTTGCTGTTTGTTCTGAGATCCGTACAAAACACATAAACGCAATGTGGGCACCACGTAGAATTTTTTAATGTTAAACCTGGTGGTACGTAAAGTTACCGCTAGGCTTTAAAAGGTTAAACTGAATTCTCATGTCATTACTCAGCATCTCGACTTCGCAGGTGTTCCCAGAAGAGGGGTGTCTTGAAAGAGAGTGACGACATGGCAGCCATGTGGGTGAAGCTCGAGTAAGAGGCACGTATTTCCGCAGTACGTTATCATTAATATTTCTATTTTCGTCGTGTCACTTGCGACAGAATTATTTGGCTCGACCACTTCTGCTTTCATGACATAGAAATACCATGAGATCCCAGTCTGCCAAACCTTTGGTGTCTAACCTTAAACGGGAACAAAGGACTGCATCTATCTTAGAATCTTAAAATCACACCGTCTGTCTGTGGTGCTACAGGTGGAACCCAATCCCTTTACATGTCGTGAGAACTGAAGAAGAAGAATGTCTGTTACATACGGTGCCTTGCAATATAAATGCTAAATGAAAGCAATTCCTGCCTCAGACTGAAGTGAAAAGCCTTGCTTTACTAAACAATAAAATTTTGTCTTTTCCTGTGTGTTGTTTCTATACTCAGTTTTATCAGAACAAACACTGGAATGAACCAATGAAATAGAAAATAATTTTTTTTTCTTTCTTTCTTTCTTTCTTTCTTTCTTTCTTTCTTTGTCTCAGCTCTTCTGCTTATTCGCTATAGGAGTAAAGGGTTGTTGGATGCACCTGATCACACACACACACAAACACACACACACACACTCGGTAGGACTCCGCTGGACGAGGGATCGGCCCGACGCACAGACCTCTACCTGACAACACACAACATTCAGAAGACAGAAATATCCGTGCCACCGGCGGGATTCAAACCCGCAATTCCAGCAAGCGTGCGGCGACAGGCCCACGTTTTACAGAAGATAATTTTGTAATGTCACTTACACCAAAAACATTGATAGTAACGGGGCAAGACACTTACTTAAAAATTATGAAATTCGGGTTTTCATATTGTAACTAGGTTTTCCTCAGCATTTTTACAAAATCCCAGCTATCAGTGATGAATTATAGTCATTAGTTTGTGACGTCAACCTGACTGCTGTGTTGGGGGATGTGGGAGGCGCGACGGAGGGGAAAACCAATGTCATTTTTTACTGAATGCCTATGGCAATTCTGCGAGCAGTTACAATATTTAAAACCTATCCGTCACTGTGCAGCGTTATACTTGTCAAGCCATCAGATGCTACCCCTAAAAGCAACAAATTATTCAGAACAGTTGAAGTGAGGGGAGCACAGATCAGTTGTCTTCACCCCCCCCTCCCACAAAGAAGGCACAGATGAAGTTAAGAGGGGTGATGGTAGCAGGGGGGAATATTTAATGTGGTCACAGTTAATGGAAGGGGGCGGGGCGGTAAATTCGGGTCGCAGGTTTATTATTGATGTGAAGTTATTTTTAAACTTCCAGTGGTTTCAAGCGCTGAAAACCGAGTTTGGTATCTGACACAAGTAGAACCTGACACACACATATAACTATGTAACTAGCTAACTCTGTCGTATTTCAGTAGAACCCGCAGGTAAAGCAAGGATAATACCCGAGTCTGGAAGCAAACATCCGTTATATCCGATGCCATAGTTACACCCTGTTTCATTCATGCCTATCATCGTGTGAAACTACCATTTACTCCTCAGATTTGGTGTATTTACTGATGTAAACTAAAAAAAATTTTGAAACAAGGAATAACATGTATGTAGACACAAAACCCTTCAGATGTTACCGGTTACTCTGAAGTACAATAGAATTCTGGGTCACACAATTACACGTCTTGTCGAGTCAAATTTTAACTCTAGAATCGAAAGTCAAAAATGCAAAGTAGAATGAGTATAAAACTGAAGTCAAGTCACAAAAGAACTTTAAATTAATACACGCTTTCCTTCATTCTTTCTTTCGTTCTTTCGTTCGTTCGTTCTTTCGTTTGTTCGTTCGTTCACTCATTCATTCCTTCATTCATTCATTCATTCACTCACTCACTCATTCATTCATCCATTCATTCACTCACTCATTTATTCATTCTTTCATTCACTCATTCATTCATTCACTCACTCACTCACTCATTCATTCATTCATTCATTCTCATTCATTCACTCATCCATTCATTCACGCACTCATTTATTCATTCACTCATTCACTCACTCACTCATTCATTCATTCATTCACTCATTCATTCACTCATTCATTCATTCACTCATACATTAATTCACTCAGTCATTTATTCATTTATTCATTCACTCATTCATTCATTCACTCACTCACTCATTCTTTCATTCGTTCGTTCATTCGCTCATTCATTCATTCATTCATTCATTCACTCATACATTAATTCACTCAGTCATTTATTCATTCATTCATTCATTCATTCATTCATTCATTCATTCATTCATTCATTCATTCATTCATTCATTCATTCATTCATTCATACTGCAGTCTTGTCTTGCGACAGGTCCATAGCCTCCTTCAAAGCTAGTTTTCCACAGAGTGCGATCTAGTGCTTCCGCTTTCAATTTCCTGTGACTTCGCTTTCGCTTACGTAAATCCGATAGCTGCTTACGCCTTCTTCCTCCTCTTAAGAAACACAAAGGTAAATATCAACCTAGGCCACGCCCCGGCATCTTTAACTCAGGGGCAGAGACCCCGTATCCATTGTACAGGAGGCCGTTTGGAAGGTGGCGGAAAATATCGTCCCCAAAGGGATTCGATCCCGGACCGTTCAGCCCGTAGCGAGTCTCTATGCCGACTGAGGTATCCAGGCCCACTTAATAAACACACAGCAAATTAAAAATACACGGAGGAAATGATAGTAAGAAGAGGACGAGGAAAACTTCATAATGATCTCAAAACTTCTGTGCCTGAAGAAATACTATTAAGGTAAGCAAATTAAGGAAATTTCGGAGCAATACATGTGGTGTGTCCGGCGGAGAAAAGAAACGTGTACACATTTTTGGTGGGATAGCCTAAAGGGAACAGATCTTTTGGAAGACATAGACTTAGATTAGAGGACAGTATTGCTGTGGATCTCAAACAAAGCAGATGGCAGGACATGAACTGGGCTCATCTGGCTCAGGGTGTAGACAAGGAGCGGGTTTTGTGACGACAGTAACGAACACACTTATCAATAAAAAGCGGTGAGTATCTTACTTGAATGTGCAAGTGTTAATTTCTCAAAGGGAGCTCTCCTTCTTTTCGTTAGTTTGTTTGTTTGTTAATTAGTTGGTTGGTTGGTTGGTTGATTGGTTGGTTTGTTAGTTAGTTTTGTTAGTTAGTTAGTTAGTTAGTTAGTTAGTTAGTTAGTTAGTTAGTTAGTTAGTTAGTTAGTTAGTTAGTTAGTTAGTTAGTTAGTTAGTAATTGTTGGTTGGTTGGTTGGTTGGTTGGTTGGTTGGTTGGTTGGTTGGTTGGTTGGTTGGTTGGTTCGATAGTTCGTTATTTAGTTGGTTTGTTTGCTTGCTTGCTTCTTACTTACTTACTTACTTACTTACTTACTTGCTTACTTGCTTGCTTGCTTGCTTGCTTGCTTGCTTGCTTGCTTACTTATTTACTTGCTTACTTAGGTAGTTAGCTAGCTAGTCAATCAGTCAGTCACTTAAAAATCAGTAAATCTTAGTCACTACAATCGATATTAGCAAAGAGTAAAATCAATATAGGTAGCTAAAAAATTCTCAACGGATTGCTTCCTAGGTAGATGCAGATGGCAGGATAATATTAAATTGTATCTTAAAGAAACAGTGTGAAGTTCTGGACAGGACTGAACATACTTAGCGTCAAGTCCAAAATTGCAAGTCCTATAAATAAATAAGTAGTGGGTCAAATTTCGGCAGGCATAAATATCGGAATTTATGAGCCAAATGCGTGTCTTTCCCTTTTTTTCGTGTAGGAAACTGTTGGATGGCTTCCTAAATTTCGGAGCTTTGTACAGCCCTGCTAACTGGTACTGGACCGCCGACCGCAGCCTCAACGAGTTCATCAATAAAGGGGTCGGGGCCGCTCTTTGTGGCGGGAGTAATGATTTAATTTATCCGTGGATGACCGGAAATTTAGATGAAATTTTGCTACTTCGAATAGGTTGTCTGGCACCACAGCAGAGAGTTACCTGCATAAGTCACCATCTGGTGATCAGCAACGCCTTATATTCGTGATCTCCCGTATTTGTATTTTCTAAAACAGATAGGCTATTCTAAACATTTTCCTTGAATTTCTAAGTTCTGAAAGTGCTTTGCGTAATAACATCATTAATAATGCCGCAACGGTTGCTTTCCATGTCGTTTCAAATTCAGCATTTTGAATCATCTTGTAATTCGACGCATATAATCAATGCAGATATCAAACCGTCATTACATACACAAATAATAAATCGAGAGAGAGATTTATTGACTGTTCTGATTGTCAGAACAAACACAACACATCAACACAAGCACTGACCTCCACCCACGTGTACAGTTCATTTTATGGTACTGTTATTCGTAACTGATGATGGCTGGTACACACGGCCGGAACACATCCTAGAGGAAAATACATTTCATGTATTTAAGTGTTGTGTTTGTTCTGACAATCAAAACAATTTATTCTATGCACAAAGGGAAGACGATACAAAAAAAAAAGAAGAAGAAAGNCATTACCCGGCAAAAGAAGCCCCGTTCCCACTGTGCAGGTAGCTGGGTGGGCCCCAAAACCGGTTTGGACGGGTGTCGAAATTCCCTTTCACGCCGAGATTCGATCCCCGGACCGTCCAGCCTGTAGCTAATCGCTATCCCGACTGAGAAACCCTGCTGTCACTACAGCTCAGTTCTAAACACAGTGTCCTAACCAAAACAAATATTTGCCTTTTGAAGTATCAGTGAATACACTTTGTTGTCAGCGCTGTTACAAACTCTGGCTCAGGGATTCCTTACATGCGCAGAATAAGTGTGCAGGAATGTGGTCAATCCTTAGACATGCAAAATTTCACACGAAGTACAAACTGATTATAACTATGCATGATAACAAGAAGGGAGCACAGAGAAAGACGGTATTTTGCAAATGATCTAAATTGGGTTTAGTTCTTCCCCTTACCAATTTATTTCCCCCGTCTCTTATTCCTCACTTCAGCCCATGCACAATTATTTCACTCGCTCACTCATTCCTCTACATGTGCGCTCATATGCGCGTTCTCCTCTTTCGTGTTCGCGTCCCTGCGGAGCGTCTATTAAAATTGCCTTGTTCTTTCGTCCGTCTATAACACTTAATAGCTCAAGAAATGCTAAAGGAATTTTCATAAAATTTGATATGGAGAATTCTACGAGATATTGTCAAGAATTTTAATTTCCCTTTAGGTGGAAAAATTTTAAAGACCCGTTAACGTGAAACTGACATGAACTTTGTATGTGCATCGCCATCATATATCATTAATATTTAGCAGAGCGAAAAACATTTCGACAAAAATGTTGTGTGCAGGAATTCATGAAAAATTTAAGAGAAGAGTGAACCGAGAGAAAGGCTGCTATCATTCGGTCCAGAACTTCTGGCTTCCAATTTCATATTCAAAACTATAAATATCAGCGTATACAGAACCATAATTTGGCACGTCTCGCACAGTCTGTCAGTGTGAAGGGAAAAAGGTAGGTTAAGGGTGTCTGAAAATAGGGTGGGAGCGAGGTGAGAGGGGATTGGAGGAGATTACACAACGTGAAGCTTCACAATCTGTTCCCCTCACCAAATATTATTATCAAGAAAAAGGAGATGGACAGCGCATGTAGCACGTATGGGGTCGGGGGAAGTTGCATGCAGGTGTTTGGTGGGTAGATCTAAAGAAGAGACCACTTGAAAGACCTAGGAGTAGATGGGATTAAAATATCATTATGGTTGTTCTACAAATATGTTGAGGGCATATGGACTAGTTTGAGCTGGCTCAGGATCGGTACAGCTGGAGAGCTGGAGTGAATACGGTAATGAGCCGTCGAGCTCCATAAAATAAGGAAAACTTGTTGGGTGGTGAAAAATGAACAGCCTACCAATAAGAACTCCTCCATTTATTTATTTAGTCCGTCCGCCCGTCCGTCCGCCCGCCCGCCCGCCTGCCCGTCCGTCCGCCCGCCCGCCAGCACGTCCATCCGTCTGCCCGTCTGTTTGTCCGTCTGTCTCTGTCTGTCTGTCTGTCTGTCTGTCTGTCTGTCTGTCTGTCTGTCTGTCTGTCTGTTGTAGAGAATAAAAAAGCACGCACCATGTTATCAGCATTTTTCTGCAAGCCTTGTGTTTCTTCGCGCACAATTAAACAAAACAATGCGCCACGCTACATTTCAGAACTTGTATATTCAAAGACAGAGCCATCGCCTGACTTCAGACTCACCACGCATGTCTTGCTTGCTTTAGGACAGCGATGAAATCGGGTTTCATTCTTTTGACGCGGCGCCCTCTTACAACTTGACTTTGAAGCGTATATTAAACAAAGCACAGAAATATTTAATTTTCTTCTTGTGTGTAAAATGACAGTTGACACTAAATCCTTAATATCGATTGTTATTCATTCAAGATATAGTTCTGATCTGCTGATAATCTGAATAATTATCAGCTAACAAAATAACTGTAGGCTGTGTCATTATTTGTTTACTGTAGAAAACAATCTCTTATAGATCTAATTACTTAGCCCATTGAAGACGTGCACTTCCACGGATCGCCCCAACGTGAAAGCACGTGTAAAAGTACTCCCTGTGTACTTTGTAATACTATCACAGACATGCACACGTCTGTTCTTCCATCTCCTGATTAAAGAGGTACTCTCACACAGGTTGTTCGTAAGTTTTCTAAACCCGTACACAAAAAGCCACAAAATCTCTGAGTGCAAAAGGCTGCAACACGCACTGAAACGGCAGGCCGACATAATAGCAGCATTCAAGTGGCAGCAGGTTCGAATTTTGGTCACGTTATCAGCAAGCCTGATCAAGGACATTCGTGTCTTCTTCAGACCGCATTCTGTTAAGTTGGCAAATTTAAAAAAGGCTATGTTTGAACCCCTTCCATTTCAGGCTTCATTCACATACACGTTTCCATTTAATTTGGCTGCATACAAACGTAAATTTTACACAAATAACTGGACAACCTTCAGTCTTAACACAATATAATCGTATATAAAATTTAATCTACATTTTTCGGTTCATATTAGAATTATCACCAGGACCTTTGTATAAAGAGTTTCAAAATAAAAGGTAAAAGCCTCTACCAAAACGTGAGATCTCAAATTCACAAACTTTTAGTGCAATTTTTCATCCTTTATTAAAATTATCTTAGTAGCTAGTAGCTGGCCGAAAGACTTCAGTGAAAATTTGAGAACGTGAGACCATACGTATGAGGTGTATATTTTGGTAGGGAATTTTTATTTCCAGGTGTTTTATACAAAAAGCTTGATAACAGTCCTAAAATACTGAAATAACTATTTAAAATTGATATAAGTTTTGTTAAGACTGAAATTTATCTATTTTTTATGATATCGGATAACACAAGAGGATAACAACAATCAAAATAACCTTTGTACTTAAAGTGCCATTTATACGCCGGTAAAATTTCCTTAGCAACTAATCTGAGCACCAATGGGAATCCAGTCCTGAGAACGGACGAAGAACCTTTCGAAACTCCAAGACAAGGAACCCAAGTTGGGATATCAGATGTGGCCAGCAACTGACTATTAATTGACGCCTCAGGAAACAATAGACTTCAGAATTATTCCAAGCTGCTTAAATGCCACGCACAATAAGATCCCTACACTGCAAGGGATCGGTCTATCCTAACTTCTCTTGTGTAACACTCACTGCCCTGAATTAATTTGCCATGTCGATGAAAATGAAGTAAACAACCCACCGTCCTGCATCCTTATATAAAGGCTTCAATTAGTACAAAAGGGGGCTAAAAACTTTGCATGAATAATTACATAACTGACTGACATATTTCTGTAAAATATTCACAAATTAATATGGAATCTTTATATTAGTTTTGAGTGTATAGTCCCTAGACCTCACATTGCTTTTATGTATAAAATATTTAAAAAAATACAAAAAATTTGGAATTCGTATTTTAACATCTAAAACTTTAAATTTTTGTATTCATATTCAGTGGCCACAATAAAATTAAATTCTAAACGCATACCTTACTGAGGGCATAGGAATATATTTGAAAATCTGTAGGCAACTCTAAATTTATCCTCAAAATAATGTCATACAAAAGTATCAGAATGCATTTCTTCTGAAAATAATTGTTTCTTCTGGCGGTCATTGCGTGGCTGTGCAAATAAAATTTTACCAAGGACTTCCTGTTTGTGTTTCATCAACCAGAGACAAGATTTTTGCTGACTTTCCAGACACTTTTAAGGAAGAGGAAATGTAAGTGATGAACGATGGAAGAGACGTAAACGTGGCGTAAATGTTCTTACGCGGAAGAAAAGTTATCAACAATACAATGGAAGCAAAAACAAGCAGTACGAGAAAAATCATTCAATGTCTATAATGATGAATGACGTGCCAAACATCACTGAGCGAAAACTCTGCCGTTTTATATAGTGTTGTCCAGTTGAGTTATGCAGCATCAGCAATGAAGTTACAAGTTTTCGAATCAGCACTACATTTTACGTAAGGCATCCAAACCTTTTCAGGGTAATGTGTTCCTCTTATGAGGCTATATCCCATTCTGTACGTAACATTATTAAAAATAACACTACATTTAGTAACACGGTATTTTAAATATTACTGTCGCTAACCCATTAATGCCAGCAGAAGGGCAGCGTAGCCTCTGCAAGTAGCAAATTTATTTGCAAAAATCCAATATTTTTCAATTTAATAACTTTGATTATTTTTTAATCAAATCTAACTAACCTGTGTTTCATCACCATCATATACCGCTAATGTTAGAGCAGACGGAAACAAGAATGGGTTTCAGCTTTAAGGGATCCTACCCATGGTATATGGTAATCGTCGTGACGGAAATTTTGGGCTTCCAACACCATCTTAGGTAAAATAACGCCCACATCGTTTCGGAGGTTGGATCTGCCTCCATTTACAGGTGGATGGAGGCAGGTGGAGAACACAGTCTTATTAGACCTATAGAAACAGCTAGTCCTGTAACTGAGGTTAGTTTGTTCCAAGGGGAGATCACCGAGTCTACGGTAAAGGAGAAGTGGAAAAGGCCGCTCGTAAATAGTGGCAAATGCAAGAGCCCGATTTCTACCGCGATGGAACCCCAACTTGTAATAATCCGTCAACACCCTCGGCGAACAATTTTGGAAATAATTGCACTTCAATGGAAGATATGAGCTAATTTAAAATTGTAACGATTTTCCTTTACATGTCTATGACCTAAGAAGCATTGCATGTGTAAAATTCTTACCATTATCCATTCTAAATAAATTACGCAAAGAAGATTCTGAACGATATTTAGAATTATTAACATAAACGATCGTCGATCGGAAAATAAGTTTACAGCTAATATACTTAGTATGTTAGTCCTTTAATTCGTCAGCAAAAAGAAAAATCCATATTTAACTATAAAGCTAACCCCCTATTATCCACATAGTCCAAATTAAAGTGCGGCATTTCGTCTTATTTTGTTCTAACCTTCTACTTTATTTTGACGTAGACTTTTTCTTCTTTACCAGCCATCGTGACCAGGCGATCTTCTTTCAGTTTGTGGCCGCCAGAAATTTTCTTCTATGCTAGAAACAGAAGGTTGTCGCTCGGAGACAAACTTCCCTGACAAAATCACAGTTATTCTGTTAAGAAATTACATAACATGCACGCTGTTTTTACTAGAATCACAACACAGACCGAAACATCTGCAAGGCTGTGACCGTTACATATTCTTTCCGGAGCGTCTGGTTTAACACAGAGTTACCAAAATTGAAAACTTTAAATAACAGAAACCATACAAGCTACGACGAATCCAGTATCTTCGTTGTTATTCTCTGCCCACAATGAATTCAGGGAAAACCTTCTAACTTCTATTTCTTTCAGAGTGTATGTTATCTGAAGTTCCATCTTACAACCACATCAAACTACCAAGTGTGGAGGACTGCAGTCGTAAATAGAGTAAAATAAATAAGCAGGATGTTGAGTTACAACCACTAAATTTTGGGTGGTTTTCTTTGGTAAACACAAAACCAGCAGACGCCAGCTTAATTTCGATGGCATTAGAGCACTACATTCTCCATATACTGGCGACACATTTTGTTATTCGTCACGTGCAGAAGAACGCGTCTGCCTTCCATGCAGTGGACTTTTCATCTAAATTGTAAATCTATCTATTTATTGGTTAAGTGACGTAAAGTCTGCAGGCGTCTAAATTTATGTTTCTCACATTTGCCTCAAAGCAGCAGGTTTGTGGGAATATTTGGATCAAAGAAACAGGAAGTAAGGAGGTCGAAGGGAAAACTACACATATCGGATCTTAACAATGTAATCTCTTGGTATAGAGGTATGTTAGGGCAAATTATTTTTTCTCAACCGGAAGAGAGTCCCCGCTGGTGGGAGGAGTCGGCGTGTTAGGCATAAACAGAAGCCACTAAAATATGAAGTTCTTTCGATGATTAGTGCAACAGTCAGGTGTGAGTAACTGTAAAAATAAATTTCTGGTGGCAGAGAAGCTTCATTTTCAATATGAGGCGAAGCAAATTGTTTAGAAAACTGCTGGTAGAACTCTTGCTGAAATATGAGATCCAGGGCGCTGGAATAATTAACCTTTTAAAGCCTAGCGGTAACTTTACATACCACCAAGTTTAACATTAAAAAATTCTACGTGGTGCCCACATTGCGTTTATGTGTTTTGTACGGATCTCAGAACAAACAGCAACTTTTGCCTTATAAAACATTAAGAGACTGGTTTTTATAACCGAAGTGGAGAGTGTTTACAGCGCGGTACGCACTGAGTCCTTATATAAAACAGATACGCTTCGTCTTTAAAGGGTTAATGTGAGGAACCAAGTTTGCTACCGATATAAAACAAAGCCAAAATTTATAGATATTTAAATTTTAATGTTCGTGATTCTACCCAGAACTTGGAAGGTCCCTAAAAGCCCCTTCTTGTACAGTAAACGTTTTTTTCCAATTCGCACAACGGCAGCCAGTATCCTCCTCTCCGTCTTCAGGCAAAACCTCACAAAGTGACAGAGTCAATATATCTTCCGTCGATAAAGCGATGTGCGATTCTGCCGCCCTGTTGTCACACGTCTCTATCAAGATTATCATATGTTCTTGTCACACTTCCTCTGACGTAACGGTCCTATAAACTCTCTTCGCTGATGTTACACGCCTCTGTCTGTGCGAAGAAGAAAATCCATTGACCAGAGCTATTACTGAGAAGATATGTAGTTAAGAATCTTCCTGTCTTTTAAGGACCTGAAATTTCATTACCTTCTTCATAAGAGTATGCCACAATGTACTATCCTGCGCCAGATAAATTGAATTCATATCCTCAACCAGTCTTTAAAGACCCACTTTGCAGTCATCCCATTTAAGACCTTCCAAGTGCCTGTCATTCTGCAGATATTTTTCCTTTTGTCTTCTCACAGGACTTTTGAAACAAGAATACGAATCTCCATTTTGATTCTGTTTTAATGTACAAGTTACAATATGCTCTCTGCAGTTAAGACACGCTTTTCTTTATATTTTGTTAAACCATCATACCGAAAAAAAATAGTACTTTCTTAAAACGCGTTACACTCTTATTAACACTTCAATTATTTGACATTAATACCTCTTACAGAGGTTCGAAAATTTAAAGCACCTTTCCCTGCAGACTTTTTTGTTTCTTTGTAACTACAGAAATATATGTAATCTGCCAACTTCCAATACTGCAACCTATTTCTTCTTTCTTTAACAAGAGAAATTACAAGCTTCATTGGATATACTTGTATTCTAATATGAGGGGTATTATTTACGTAAAACCAGTATACAAAAGGTTAAAGAAGACTGAATAGTATTAAATATAATATGTTCCATGTCCGTGCACTATATTATACGAAATAATAACACCAACTAATGCACCAAAAATATATATAACTTTATTCTTAAAAATCTCCTACATGTTTCGGCCCTGCTGGGCCATCTTCAGGGAGAATAATATTGATACACTATGGTTGCGTTTATACAGTTAAATTCGTATGTGCCCTGGGCGTACGGGACACCTCTCAAACGGAAGGTGAAGCCCAGGGCACATTCGCACTTAACTATATAAACGCAACCATAGTGTATCAATATTATTCTCCCTGAAGATGACCCAGCAGGGCCGAAACATGTAGGAGATTTTTAAGAATAAAATTATATATATTTTTTGGTGCATTAGTTGTTGTTATTATTTAGCATTAAATATATCTTCTCTTTCCTGAATCTCACATGAATCGTTATTTTTGTTCCATTTCTCTGTTGACTCTGGAGAGTAACAAGTTACTTGGTTTCTAACCCCTAGTGCGGACTAACGTGAAGTTTAGTTTGCAGTGTCACATGTGAAGCAGTCTAATATCATTGAGGGCAGCCCAAAACAGGATTTTCTTTTGTGCTTTCTTCCTCGTGCATTAACGTTGGACGACACCCGGAGATTTCACCGCAACGCTCTATTGGATTTGTTGGGCTTCATAATGCTACGAGCGTGTTTTGTTAGTCACCAAATACTGTTAAGATGATTAAATCAGACATGATGATAGCAGCGATGCACGTAGCATGATACGGGGTAAGAATAAATGCTTAAAGTGTTTTAGTATGGAAAACTTAAGCTCCAAAGTCCATTTATAAACTTAGTAACGCATACGGAGAAAATATTGAAGTGGATTTTATACACATTCAGTGGTTGTGAACTGAGCTGCAATGGCAATATTCCAGCTTCGTTGGATGGCTTATATTGTGACGGTGATGACACCAGTACCAATCCCCAGTGGCCGCGCGGTCTAAGGTGTAGGTCTGCGGCCAAGCGCTTGCTGGGATCGTGGGTTCGAATCCCACCGGGGGCATGGATGTTTGTCTCTTGTAAGTGTTTGTGTTGTCAGGTAGAGGTCTGTGCGACGGGCCGATCCCTCGTCCAGAGGAGTCCTACCGACTGTGGTGTGTGCTTGAGTGTGATCAAGTGCAAATAAACAACCTCGACACCTACTGTGAACAAGTAGGTAGAAGAGGTAAATTTACTACGAAAAAATGACATCAGTAAGTAACCTTTTCTGACTAGACAATTAATTATTAATTAATTAATTAATTAATTACGTGTACATATATTAAGTTTCTGCTTCATTATAGAGGTAGTCATTATTTGAAACGTGAGACTGCTATTTGTTAACGTAACAGCGACCTTTTACAGGAAGTGACGACATTCGGAACGTACCTATATACGAAAACCGCCTGGCCTGACATCCCAGAAGACAGAACTTGTCACGGCCACCAGCGTGAAGAGTCAGTCGCGTTTCATTTAACGTCTTACTTATTTACTCATTCACTCTATTGTATAGTTTGTAATGTTTTTACTCACGACTGTTTTTTTACGAAGGAATCCGATAATAAAAAAGAATTTAGTTACACAGCTGAAGTAAATGGGCGACTTGGAAGACCTAGAAGTAGATGGAGTATAACATAAAACTAGATATTAAAGGAATAGGATGGGAGTTCATGGATTTGATTCGTCTGGCTGAGGACAGGGAGGAAGGTGGGCTGTTTTAAACACGGTAATAAACTTACCGAATGTATAAAATCCAAGATATAGATGTAGAGATGAATGTAACGATAAAATGTACTATACAAAAAGAGGGATGCGAAGAGGATTCAGCTGGCACATAAGATGACTCAATAGAGGGATTTTTACGAGGACAGTAATGAAAATAAGGATTTCCTGAAAGTAGCCTACAGAATCTCCTGAAGAACTAAGCAAATACCGGCTTCCAAAGAATGCCGTATGCCATAGACTAACTGTCCCTCAACCACGTGAGCTTAAAAATAGGCCAAAACTTTTTTTTTCCCATTCCTTTCCAATACAATGTCCTTACAGCTTTCATGCAACAATGAACATCAATATACTATAGAAAAGTAAAGTAAGATGAAGACCCTATTCTCGCCATGCACGCGTGTGGGGGGAGTTGAGGTACATCTCCACGCATTGTTATCCTTCATACTAGTTGCAGTCCCAGGCCACTTTGCTTTCGGCAAAGAGACTCTTCGTAACTGAATTGGAGATTTGGTGGGCCCCACAGCCTTCTACACACTTCGGAGGGGACATAAGTCTCTTATGGCTCTCTGTAATCCAGGGGAAATTCTTACGGTTTCCAGCCCTTAGCCCCTTCCCTATGATCACTGAGCTACGCAGGTTACCTCGAAGAATCTTACTGCCACTAAATAACGTGCCAAAAGAAGATCTGCGAGTAATATATAGATTCCTGTAGCAATTCTTGCATTTCCTTCTCATCTGCATATGTACGGAAAGCTAGTACAGCATTCAGGGATTGTTAAAGCGCTGTGGTATTTCAAAAGCTGAAACTTGAAGGGTGCATTTTATCTGTGTGTTCACAGTTGAACTCTATTGATTCTGCAAGGTACGCGATACGATTGGGCTCCAATACCTACAGCATATATCTCTATAAATCGTTCTGCTTGTAGAAATTCAGCTGAAGTAAATGTGATTGAAGCGAAAAATTGCGTAGAAGAATTTTAAACACGTATATTTACAAAACGTACTTCGAAATAAATTCATTCTCAAAGTACCGTATCCATTTCAGGCTACTGCAATCAGAGCCATGTGAGAGAAATAGAGAGGCAACAGGACATGAGCAAATATCCGCAAAGTATGCTTCTAATTTCGGTACCTGAAAGGGCTACTATTCATGCATACGTATCAGTTTTCAGTATATAAGAAAAAGCACCATTAAACAACTGAAAATACTATCAATAAGGAAAATTATGGCCGATCCCACTGGCTGCGCCGTCTGCTTCCGCTCGCTTGCTGGGATTGCGGGTTCGAATCCCGGTGGGGACATAGACGTCTGTCTATTGTGAGTGCTGTGTGTCGTCAGGTAGAGGTCTCTGCGTCGGACTGATCACTCGTCCAGAGGAGTCCTACTGAGTGTGGTGTGTGTCTGAGTGTGATCGTGAAGCCTCGATAGTGAGGAGGCCCTGGCCCCACTAGGGGCTGTTGCGCCATGGAAAAAAAAAAGGAGAGTTATGATCGGCAATATTAATCAAACTTACGTCTCTTGTACAGAAAGATTAAATTTCCCTGTGAAAATTATATCGGCTTCTCAATTGGTAAAATGACAGAAGCGTGAGACATCTCTCTCTGAATCCATAGTGATATAAAAATCTTTAATTTCATCTAAACCAAAATTCAAATGACTTTCTTTAAAATATTTTCACAGATGATGTAAACACTTGATAAACTCGAGCTGGGCGAGTAGCCTTAAGGCACAATAATATATAAACACACACACACACATGTACACACACATGCACAATAAACCTTTCCCCCACTTTTCATAAAGTGAGTTACTATCATCTGAAAATAACTTTAAACCTTGGTGTACATTTTATTGGCATTTTAATCCAGCACATATCTGGGAGGCATGTTATGTCAGTCCGTCAGTCCTGCTGTCACTGCAATTTGATTCTCTGAACACACTAATGCATATAACTGAACTTTGCCTGAACAGCTAGACTAAAAATTAGTTTTGGAAGTAAAATATTTCTTGTTACTGGCCAAATATAACCCTTAAGTTTTATAAATCCCACAACTAAATTTATTAATTCTTTTTCAAAAAAAGCTTATCATGCCAAGAAATTTGTCAACAATATAAAATAAAATTCTTCTTACGATATGCATCTGTCGCTTTTGGTGTGATGTGTATTTAACCCTTTAAAGAAGAAACGTATCTGTTTTATACAAGGACTCAGTGCGTACCGCGCTGTAAACACTCTGCACTTCGGTTATAAAAACCAGTCTCTTAATGTTTTATAAGGCAAAAGTTGCTGTTTGTTCTGAGATCCGTACAAAACACATAAACGCAATGTGGGCACCACGTAGAATTTTTTAATGTTAAACCTGGTCGTATGTAAAGTTACCGCTAGGCTTTAAAAGGGTAATGAAACAGAAGGTGAAATGTTCATAGGGTTATGCATTGCAATATCGGTACAAAATTTCCGTTTAAGGGAACCTGCAGTATATGAAAAAGAAGACCAAAGAGATGTAATAATATTTCAACCCAGTACAATTCAATTCCTCCTTTATTCATTTCGCAGTCCTTCTCCCTTCTGCCTACTTGTTCTCAGTAGGTATCGAGGTTGTTTATTTTCCCTTGATCACACTCAGACACACACCACAGTCGGTAGGACTCCTCTGGACGAGGGATCGGCCCATCGCAGAGAGCTCTACCTGACAACACAAACACTGTACAAGACAAACATCCATGCCCCCGGTGGGATTCAAACCCACGATCCCAGCAAGCGCTCGGCCGCAGACCCACGCCTTAGACCGCGCGGCCACTGGAGATCGGCCAATTGTTCTTTATTAAGGCGTTTAATTGATGGCCAAGTGGGCAATAACAGAAAGAGCATAAAGAAAAACACATATAAAAATAAGAAATGCAACACAAATGCACAAAAATATAACACAAAATATCAACACAATATAAATTTAAGTGCTCTCTGAACAGAGTCTTGTCATAAACACAGATCGGTAACTGTGAAAGTGTATTAAATTAAACAAAATCTCTTTTATAGACAAGATGAATTTATTACTATTATTATCATCATCATCATCATCATCATCATCATCATTCAGTCCGACCTTCTTTTCTTGGGGCTACCTTCCGATTAAATCCGGGTTGTCAACGATGATAGCCATTTCTACATTAAAATAAGCACATTATTTAGAATTATTTTATCTTATTAACTTTTAAAGCCCAGCTGTAACTTTACATACGACCAGGTTTAACATTAAAAAATTCTAAGTGGTGCCCACATTGCGTTTATGTGTTTTGTACGGATCTCAGAAAAAACAGCAACTTTTGCCTTATAAAACATTAAGAGACTGGTTTTTATAACCGATGTGGAGAGTGTTTACAGCGCGGTATGCACTGAGTCCTTATATAAAATAGACACACTTCGTATTTACAGGATTAAAGCCCTTACATTAAAAATTTTCTAAATATCTAAGTCTACAATCAGGCCTTTAATTCTTTTCCCCAGTGGTGCAACAGCCCCCAGTGGGCCAGGGCCTCCTCATTATTGATGCTTCACAATCACACTCAGACACACTACACTCGATAGAACTCCTCTGGACGAGTGATCAGTCCGATGCAGAGACCTCTACCTGACAATACACAACACTCACAATGCAGAGACATCCATGCTCCCGACGGGATTCGAACCCACAATCCCAGCAATCGAACGACTTCAGACCCACGCCTTAGAGAACGCGGCCACTGGAGTCGGCACTGTAACTTTGTTAGCATATTTTCATATTCTCTTATATGCTATCTCCGCATTATTTTCTGCCATTTTTTTTAAAAATTCCTTTATCCATTTTGTAATTTCTGGACAATTCATCTATTCAATGAGATACCAATATTCGCATTAAGCCGTACTTTTCAAAATATAAGCCTCTTTATCTAAAACTGATAAAGTCCTGTCTTCTAATATTGTGACACTTGCTTAAAACAAGCGCGTTTGAAGTTTGTTGTGTACTGCCTGTTGCCTACCTGCAGGGTGACTCAAATTTCTACCAGCTTATTGTATTAACTTGGGCACACTCTGTGAAATACTATACCAGCACACAGCCTTCCACTTAGACCAGGACATACATCATGCATGTGCCTCTTTCGGACAGAAGGCTGAAAATGGATTAACTTACAAAGTTGCCTGCTTTTAAACTAAAGTTGATTATCTTGTTATCTTTAATTAGTCGCCGGCCTTTTTGAGAAGATAATTACTTTTAGTGCAAAGTGTGCAAGCACTAGACCATGCAGAGTTGGATAATGAAACATCAACAGGAAAGCATGGTCTACAGAGTACACGAGATTTACTTCAGTCAACTAAATTTCAAGTTGAAGGTGCTACATGTCTCCAAATTTACCACTAAACACAGCTCTCCCACACAGCCTTCTAGGTACGAGATCCTAGATAGCCTATAGGTACTATTGTCACGTTACAGAACCTAACACACGTAATAGTCGCATAATCGACTAAACTCCATGGAGCAGAGGCATTCTTGAGAAGCTAATAATTTCTCAGCTAGTCAAAAAATTCCCTGCATTTTATGGAACCTGGAGGTTCATTACCACATTAACAAGAGCCCGCCACCTGTCCTTATCCTGAGCCAGCTTAATCCAGTCCATGCTCCAATCCCACTTCTTGAAAATCCATTTTAATATTATCCTCCCACCTATGCCTAGGTCTCCCAAGTGGTTGCCTTATTAAAATGGTCAATATTTATCATTTTATTTACTTTTAATCATTCAAACTAATTCCATGGAACAAAGGCATTCTTGAGAAGCTAATAGTTTCTCAGCTAGTCAAGAAATTCCCCGTATTTTATGGAACCTGGAGGTTCATTACCGCATTAACAAGAGCCCGCCACTTGTCCCTATCCTGAGCCATCTCAATCCAGTCCATACTCCAATCCCACTTCTTGAAAATTCATTTTAATATTATCCTCCCACCTATACCTGGGTCTCCCAAGTGGTCGCATAATCGTCTAAAAGTTCAGTAAATTTAACAGCATTAAAACTAATTATCCGGACAATATTCAAGTAACAAGAAAGGTGAGGAATCAAAATAAAACCAATTACGCACCCAAAGAAATAAATAAGCAATATTTTGTGACACTTGAATTTCTCATATCCGAGTTACCGAAAATTCAATTATTTTCGGAATTTTAAGCCGTGTAGATCTGTTAAATACATTTACGGACGTTCTGGAGGATCGTAGAGATTTCAGGAATTATTTATGTCTTCAAATAATATTTTTGAAATACCATAGAAGTCTGTGGTAAGGTAGCTCGCTCTGAGTGTAGAAATTTGAAACTCCCTACCCCTCTAAAGCGGTTTCTCCATAGCGAAGAATAGGATGGCCACATGCAATGCTAACCTCACGATATAGACTTACAAACACACAGGCGCAGAAGGAGCGTATCTGCACGATGCACTTATCCATGGGCGCAAGGTACAGTAAGTTTTTATAGATATTACAGCTGAAAAGGCTTAGCATACCTGACCCCAGTGACCGCGCTGTATAAGACGTGGATCTGCGGCCGCTCACTTGCTGGGATTGGGGGTTCAAATCCCACCGGTGGCATGGATATCTGTCTCCTGTGAATGTTGTGTTTTGTCAAGTACAGGTCTCCGCGTCGGGCTGATCCCTCGTTCAGAGGAGCCCTACTGACTGTGGATATGTCATTGAGTGCGATCAAAGGCAAGAATAACCTCTACCCTGCCACGAGTATGTAGAAGGGGTCAGAATCCGAAACAAAGAAGGAAAGAATGATACTTAACCTTTTAATGCCTAGCGGTAACTTTACGTACCACCAGGTTTAACATTAAAAATTTCTACGTGGTGCCCACATTGCGTTTATGTGTTTTGTACGGATCTCAGAACAAACAGCAACTTTTGCCTTATAAAACATTAAGAGATTGGTTTTTATAACCGAAGTGGAGAGTGTTTACAGCGCGGTACGCACTGAGTCCTTATATAAAACAGATATGCTTCGTCTTTAAAGGGTTTAATATATCATCCTAAATCAGTACACACTGGTAGAAAATAAATCTTCTAATTGTGCTTACCGGCTGTTTCAGTGTAGCTGATCGTGTGACAAAGCAGCATACAAAAATACGAGGTGTAACAATATAGTATTGACACCCTTTCAAGGGTTGTATAGAGTTAAGGAGAGGCAAGGTGGGTCAAAGAACATGTGGTACTAAAGTCTCTTTCATATCCAAATACTCGACAGTAATGCGGCTGGGGAGGTACAAGACCCGCGAGCGCCGACGTCTCAAAGCAAAACTTTTTCTAATTTTTCCTGTCATTTAGTAAATGCTTACTTGTTATACATCGTGTATGTTTACATTTAATTGTATTATTTTCAGTTCCCTTACTCTTCGAAGTAGTGGTCACCGCCTTCACTGCATGCTTTGCAACGACGCTACACGTTTTGGCGCATTCTGTCAATGATCCCTGGCATGTTCTGAATAGAATTCTATCTGCCAAATCCTCTTCTGTTTACATAGGATTCTCATAAATGAGCCACTTGAGGTGACCAGAAAGAAAGAAATATCAACGCTGATTTCAGTATGAAGAAGACGTTTCAAAGCACATATTCCCCCTCTCAAATCCCCCTTTCTTGACCCACTACAAACTTTACAAATTTGTAAGTGTATTCAGGAACACCCTGTATATACATAAATACTTAATGTTTTCAGTGTTATCTGTACATGACGTAGTAACTCTTCGCTTAGGCCGTGCCATGGCTCAGGTGGTTAGCCGCCGGCCTCCCACTGCGGAGGCCCGGGTTCGATCCCGGGTCAGTCCATGTGGGATTTGTGGTGGACAAAGTGGCACTAGGACAGGTTTTTCCCCGAGTACTTCGGTTTTCCCCTGTTAGTTTCATTCCACCGGCGCTCCATTATTAGGAAAAGGACAAAAAATAATGATCATCGTCATCTTCATCACACGGTTGCAAAAGAAGCCTCAAGGCTGCGGTGCGTTCCTAGCGTCTGCGGCGGGGCCCTTCACCACAAAAAAACTCTCAGCTTCCTTTGCTTTAATTGAGACAGCACGTTACTACGTAACAGTAGAAATCTCTTCCACTAAAGCACCGCGTCCAACTTCGGGGAAAAAAAAAATTGGGAACTCTAAACGTAAAAACCGTTATGATTCTTCTTTACTCTTTGAATTAAATGTAGTAAAGACACGATGCTTCATCTCCTATATCTGCAGAGCAAATCCCCACTACGCAAACCATGATGTTGATTAAAAAAAATTCAGTTTGTATGCATTTCTGATTGATATTTCACACATACACACGATGAAACGAGAGATCGGAACACAGGCAATAAATATCGCATGAGACAACCCTACATCACACGGTTCATCCTACAGGCAGATTAATGCTTACATTCTGAATAGGCTCGCAGCGTTTGTGTTTGTAGTGGAACACAGTCAAACACAAAGCTCTACGAAAACATGGACAGCCCTTCCAAGAAATACACTGGAGTACGCCTGCATTGTATACAGTATATATCGCGGTACAGTTGTTAGCACTAGGCTGAGCAGTGGAGCCAACACTATGTCTCGTACTTGGGCTAGCACTAGGGTTTTCACCAGGCATACCTCTGTGGCTAATACTAGGTGCAGCGCTAAGGTTACCGGGTGGGTTAGCATTGTGTTTAACATTAGGGCTAGCACTAGGTTTAGCACTGGACACACTAGTAGTATTAGAATTGCAGTTATCATTAGGGGCAACATTAGGTTTAGCCCTAATGTAGGCACTAGGGTTAGCACTAGGTGTAGACAGTAGGGTTAGCAGCCTGTGTAGATAGGAAGGTTAGCACTATGTGTAGACACTAGGGTTATAGCTACGTGTAGACACTGGGATTAGCACTAGGTGCAGGCACTAAGGTTAGAAATAAGTGTAGGCCCTGGGGTTAGCACTAGGTGTAGAAACTAAGGTTAAAAATAGGTGTACACGCTATAGTTAACACTGGGTGTAGACACTAGTGTTACAGCTGGATGTAGACACTAGGATTAACACTAGCTTTAGGCACTAGGGTTAGAACTATATGTAGATACTAGGGTTAGCATTAGGTGTAGATATAGTTTCTAAGTCCGGGACAAAATACTTACTGCCTTAAATGATGTTAATGTGAATTTTTCCACCCGCTTGATAGGATGTTGCCTTAAATTGCAAGACCTCTTCTTTCGCCACGAATCAAACCTCAGCATGATGTATAATATCATGTATTATATCATCATGATGCCAGTGTTAAATATCATAACATAGAGCGTTAAAACCCGTCACAACAAATGAGGTCGTCTTCACATATGAAGGCTAATACCTCCCTAAAATACATTACTGAACATTTCTCAAGGACCAGTAGATGCAGCAGATGGCACAATGAAGGCAACCCAGACTCGGTTTCGTTTCTTGTTATACTCCTTCCGTCCGTTCATTCGAAGTTACAGCGTGTACAGTCTGCAACCAAGCGGAATGGTGCAGTATCGACCCTGTAACTCTAAGAGTCGATAAGTACCGTGTTTGGATCTCAGCCGGAGCTTCAGCTACAGTGAGGTTTTCTGGGTTTTACTCAGTATCTGCAGGCAAATTATTGAACACTATCCCAAACAACCAAAGATTTCTTCCTTCATAAGAATTTCCAATTCATCAAAGAAAAATAATAGCACTATCGACATTAAGCAGTATATTTGTATATATGTGTAGCTTTATATCTTGTAGAGTCAGCGTCGTTAAACAAACAAGTCATATTAACACCGACTTCTTTTGAGCTATGTGACCTCTAAACAGGGTCGTGACTTACTTAAAGCAATGACACAGATCATAATTGTCTTCCTTTCCGTTCGGCGGCGAATAACTGCAGTTGAAACAGGGTCGTAAAATAAAATAAAAATTGGCCCAGAAAGATAAAGGACATCCACAATCCTTGCAGTTTGTCAGACCCACTGGCGTTCCCCTCATTGTCTGGGGTGAACCCGAGCCTCCCGTCCTGTTGTGTGCAAACCGCACGCAAGTGTGACACTCACTTGTCACTTCTCACGGGCCCTCTTCATTACTTGACACTCTCCAGCTCCATCAGGCGTGACGTCACAACACATCAGCGTGTAACGAACAATCACAATGTTTGACGATGGGGAAGGGGCTACGGCAAATCTCAGTTAGGTGTACGAGATCACCAGCGTGAAATTACAAATCAGCATCAGCCGAAATTAACCCTTTAAAGATGAAGTGTGTCTATTTTACATAAGGACTCAGCGCCTACCGCGCTGTAAACACTCTCCACTTCGGTTATAAAAATTAATCTCTTAATGTTGTGTAACGCAAAAGTTGCTGTTTCTTTTGAGATCCATGCAAAACACATAAAAGCAATGTGAGCACCACGTAGAATTTTCGAATGTTAAACCTGGTGGTACGTAAAGTTACCGCTAGGCTTTAAAAGGTTAAACACACAGAATGATAATTTTACCTGCTGTTTCACATGGCCGAGAGACTGGGTCTCTTACATTATGGCAAAAACATAGCTTGGGGGTAGCGATGAGACAGTTTGAGCCTCAGATTGGAGAAATGAGAAGAGAGTGAAGAAACTAACCTCATAATGAGAACTTCATAATCTGTACTCCTCAAAAAATTTTACTACGGCAGCTAAATCAAGGGGAATGAGAATGGTGGGGGGGGGGGGGCACGTAGCCTGTAAGGGAAGAACAGAAATACGTACATACTCTTGGTGGGAAAACTGAAGGAAAGAGACGTCTGTAAATACCCAAGCTTAGAGAGAAGGACAATATTAAAGGCGATGTTAGAAGAGCACAAGGGAAGGGCGTGGACAGGATTAATCTGGCAAGGACTGGGGCCATTTTCAGGCTGTTGTCAACACGGTAATGAACTTCCGGTTTCCATAAAATGGGAGAAATTTTTTGAGGAGCGGAAGAAGTAGTAACTTTTCAAGGAGGGCGGTATTACATGGAATTAGTCACTCAATTAGTCAATCAGTCAGTCAGCCAGTTCAGTCAGTCCAGTCAGTTAGTAAATCAGTCAGTCAGCCAGCCAGCCAGCCAGTTAAGTCAGTCAGTCCAGTAAGTCACTCAGTCAGTCCAGTAAGTCAGTTAGTCAGTTACTTAGTAAATTAATCAGCCAGTTCAGTCAATCAATCAGTCAGTCAGTCAGTCAATTAGTTAGTTAGTTAGTTAGTTAGTTAGTTAGTTAGTTAGTTAGTTAATCAGTCGGTCAGTCAGTCAGCTTGCCTTTTTTTCTTCCGTGTGTGTGTGTACCTTTCGAAAACTAGGCGGTTAAGAGATTCCTCTAGAGAATCAACTGATTCTTGGTTTTTATTTTTAAATCATCCCTTTGATGCTCAGTACAAATTACGTTTGATGAAAGCTCTGTTTAGCAAGCACCAAATTTTTAACGTTTCTCTATCAGCTTTGAAGTGCACATACCTTCAAATTAGATAGCAAAATCTGAGTAGGCTATCGTGTGCATGGAGATGGACACAGCTTGCGACTTTGAAGGTTCTCACAGCGGTGTTGCTGAAGATTTAAGCCTTGTGGGATATTAGATCGTGTCAATTACTCTTGGACCGCTTTACTTTAAATTTGAAGGCAATATATATGTTTAAAATGTCTGTAATCGCTTGCTAGCCGACTGTGGTTTACTTGAAGGCGTTCTATTTGTTGTCGTCCCCTCTAAGTGCCTTGCCGCTAAACACAACATGTAGAAGCCACTGCATTTCACACGAACGTTCTGCAGACAGTGCCATTTACACAGTACCTGTGCCGAAAGCCGAGAGATAGTGAATTCTACTCGAAAAGTCCTAAGTTCAAAAGACAGGCCAGCGAATTTTGACCTTGTCTGAGGTCTCTTATATTCCCCAGTCATTCAGAGGAAATAGCTTTCTTGCCCTCTCTAACCTAGCATACCCAGCCCTTACAGTAACCTACACTTACCACCCTACCCTACTCTAATAACCCTACTTTACCCTACTCTACCCCCCCTATTTTACTCTACTTTACCCACCCTACCTCACTCACTCATGCCCTGTCCTCCTTGCCTTGCCCACCCCACCCCAACCCCAACATTCCCTCCCCAATCCTACCCTACTCCACCCCACCCTACACTACACTACACTACCCTACCCTACCCCACCCCACTCTACCCTACCCCAACCAACCCCACACTACCCTACCCTATCCCACCCCACCCCACCCC
>BLKM01012992.1:1452143-1487189 GCA_013340265.1 Coptotermes formosanus
TTATACCATCAGCGTATAGTTCCATAAAATAATTACCATTATACCATCAGCGTATAGTTCCACACAATAATTATTTTTATTCCATCAGCGTATAGTTCCATAAAATAATTACCATTATACCATCAGCGTATAGTTCCACACAATAATTATTTTTATTCCATCAGCGTATAGTTCCATAAAATAATTACCATTATACCATCAGCGTATAGTTCCACACAATTGTCTTTATACCATCAGCGTATAGTTCCATAAAATAATTACCATTATACCATCAGCGTACAGTTCCACACAATTGTCTTTATAGCATCAGCGTATAGTTCCATAAAATAATTACCCTTATACCATCAGCGTATAGTTCCATAAAATATTTACAATTATACCATCAGCATATAGTTCCATACAATAATTATCTTTATACCATCAGCGTATAGTTCCATAAAATAATTACCCTTATACCATCAGCGTATAGTTCCATAAAATATTTACAATTATACCATCAGCATATAGTTCCATACAATAATTATCTTTATACTATCAGCGTATAGTTCCATAAAATAATTACCATTATACCATCAGCGTATAGTTCCATACTATAATAAGCATTATTATTTTACTAACAATAATTACAACATGTGCACTAGAGACTTTCTTCCTTCAATTGTGACACTTCATACACATGCAGTGGGTTTGGCGCAATACCATTCGCGATTTTCCTCTGTTCCAGAGAATTTTTATTCCCTAATTAAAGCTAACAATATGCGAGTACAATGTATTGATTTTTCTCGTGCATGAGAGAGTTCTGAACAATACGCCTAATGAAACACTACTGGTGTCGTCGTAACAGGCTTACATTCTGAGAGACCTTCTTTTGTATTCTGGCGTTACGAGAGAGGCAGAAATCGCGTGATTTCATTTACAGGTTTGTTTTCCGTTTTTCCTTCTAAACAGTACGTTTTGATATAATAGCGTGTCTGGAGGATTTTGATGTAACTGACTTAATTGAAAAATAACGGGTATTTTACGTAACAACATTACAGACGGCTGCTAAAGTGGTATAATCTTCATACATTCAGTGTGGAAAGTCTGCCTTATTTCAGTTCTAATTACAGATGTGGCATTTCACTCTGTCCTCTTTCAGCGTGTATTAGAGCACCAAATATTGATTAAATGAAAATTAATCTGTCATTAAATAAATAACAAACACGATAATACTAGTAAATAGAAATAAGGGGTCCCACTTCGGTTATAAAAACCAAACTCTTAATGTTTTATAAGGATGTTTTATAAGTTGCTGTTTGTTCTGAGATCCGTACAAAACACATAAAAGCAATGTGGGCACCACGTAGAATTTTTTAATGTTAAGCCTGGTGGTACGTAAAGTTACCGGTAGGCTTTAAAAGGTTAAGCGGGCAGTCACACAGTGTCCTATCCCAGAAGCCATGAAACTTTTACAACACTGATATGAAAATCGCAAATCTCAAAAATAGGAATATATAAGGCCGTGACCACTTTTCCCTGCACTAAGGCAAGAGAGGATCTATGCCGACGCATGGTGTGTAGGCAGCTCTGCACTACAGCTAACAGGTCCGGGGATTTTCTTGTTGCTGTCTCTGTCCCCGCAATGATTCTTTTCACAGCCGTTTATATAGCCACAATATAAGTGTACTTCAATTTTGCGTATACACATTCAGTGTTCCTTAGTGTTACTTACTAAAAATTTACAGGACACATCCAATGCGACACCGTGAATAGAGACGCCGCTAGGCCGTACCATTACATACCGTCACAAAAAGAAAAAGATACTTGTACTCCCCACGCGCCTTTGACAGTATAATACTGGTATCGCATTTTTCTCTAGGTACTTTTAGAGAAATTAGTGTAAAAAGAGACTTTTAAATGCTATTGCACTCTACCGAATCAAAAAACTCTTCGGTTTTTACGTCACTAAATACTCCAGTAACCTGTCTGTGCAGTGTCTGAGATTGAAGTTGTAGGTGTAAATAAGATTAAGATTCTTACAATGTAATCATCCTGTGCATGGTAAATAAAGTACAGTCTATATGGAATCGATCTTGAACAAAACTTTATTCTCACTACAGACTTTCAGGTAGTCACAATAAACAGCTTTGACTGAATCGTTTCTGATGTTTCAGATACGTAGCATGGCAAACATAAAAAATCTAAAGTTATGTGTTTAATATACTAGTCTGGGAACCGCCGACTACTAATAATTTCCTCTAAGAAAATAGGTCATATTACTTCACCATAAGACACAAGCTAGTAAAGGCAGTATCAATGTAAAACAACAGTTTTCAGAAAATAACTCAAAGAAGTAGCATAATGGGTATAACAACGTTTAGTAACAACGATACAGGTTGAGTATCCCTTATCCGAAATGCCTGGGACTGGAAGTGTATCGGATTTCGGATTTTTTCGAATTCTGGAATACTTGCATATTATAATGAAATAGCTGGGTGGTGGGAACCAAATATAAGTGTGAAATCCATTTATGTATCACATACAGCTTACGAATACATAGGTTTTATTTAGGGTATAAAAACAAACTGAATATTGGATTTGTTTACAACCTCAAACTGAGCATTGAATTCATTTACAAGTAGCTACATCTGTACAGCACTGTGTTCATGTCGGCGCACAAAAAGTTTCGGATTTTGGACGTTTTCTTATTTCGGAATTTCCGATAAGGTATATTCAACATATTTTACAGCACTGTGCACAGTATTTCCTTTTGGTATCAGAAAGAAGCAACGTACAAAAGGATTTAGTGTTGATCAGAAAAAGTAACAAGATTTAGACCACAGAGTCATGGCGACATAAAGGTCAGCTCCACGTCTGAAGAGAAGGAAATGCTGCTACAAAGAGCAAGAGACTGAACGATATCGGTGTAAATGCTGCACATTTATAAAGAAATATCGCCGATCTCATTGGCCGCGCGGTCTAAGGCGTAGGTCTGCAGCCGAGCGCTTGCTGGGATCGTGGGTTCGAATCCTACCGGAGACATGGATATTTGTCTCTTGTATAATGTTTGTGTTGTCAGGTAGAGGTCTCTGCGACATCCCGATCCCTCGTCCAGAGGAGTCCTACCGACTGTGGCGTGTGTATGAGTGTGATCAAGCGAAAATAAAAACCCCCTACACCTACTGTGAACAAGTAGGTAGAAGAGAGAAGGACGACGACGAATTATAAAGAAGTATCGATACTGAATTCAAGATACCTAAGTTGTCGTTTGAAACTGCGTTTTTATTTCGTCTGTTTTATTTTAATTATTCGACTTTAGTAACTCATTCTACATACACATCCATCATCCAGCTATTGACACTGTGACAGTGACCATGCAGTACAGAACGTAATAAAACCTTTATAGTAAACTGGGTAAAGATGCCCCACTGGCCAAAGAAGTCCTACCATCATTTACTTCGAAACCTTAGCTCTAGGAAGCTGTTCATATTATGCAGCTGGAAGGTCTTCCAGTGGTGACTCTGGGTGTGTGCAAGTCACAGTTGCTGTGTTGTTCTCAACGCCCTGACATTGTTTTGTACAGGAAGTAACGTGATTTTTAAACCTCTATGCTTCAGGGAGCTATTTTTGCATAATTTTCTGTTTGTTTATGCCTACGGTAATTTTACCAACAGTTTGCGTGAGGGAACAGTGGACTTTTCTCTGTAAATTTAAACACAGTTAGATGCCGTCCTCAGAAATTGTTTTAGTTTAAAAGTTAAAATTGGCTACATGTTTCAACCACCCAGGTGGTCACCATCAGGCCTTATTACAAATGTAATAGCCAGAAACTTTTGCTTTTCTCTACTGTTGTATGCCGTTACAAAGTATCGCAAGCCACGCCACATTCACGTGATCAGCTGGTGCATCTTTGCTCCACGTTTGGGTAGAGTCGCCCCGTTGAAATCTGGATTAAGACGCCCCACTGATATTTTAACTCGCTTGGTTGACCTACTTTCATAACCGAACTGTGTACTGTATTTTAATTGATATGTTACTGAAAGACTACAAAATTGTCGCCTACCTACTATAATATATTTCATTTGCCCCCGTTACGTGCTAAAGAACTTATTAAAATGGCGCACCTTCACTCCTGCATCCGTCCATTCCTCAACACCCAGCCAGGTTTCTCAGGGAAAAACGCCAACCAAAATTATCAAAGTCAGGGTCAACAAGGGTAACGAGAAGGAGATGTTTTCACTAGTTCGCAAATCATCCAGAAGAAGAATCTAGAAGCCAAACATGGGAAGAATCGTTTCAAGAAAGCTGTTCACAATTCAAACTCGAGCAATCCTGATAAAAATTGAGACACTGACTGCTGTAATTAATGTAAGGAGTACTACTATGTAACAAAAGAGGAATGAAACTGGATAAAATGCTTATTCTGTGAAAAGTGGCTATTTTAAAACTGCACAATTTTCTCCAAAACCGGCTTCGATTGTGGACGTGCTAAGAATCTTAAAAAATGTAAGAAATCTGCAAAGAAGTAAGAAGCAGTCTCACAGTTATACAGAGCATATTTTGCTTTATTTTATTTTATTATAATTTTGTTTACTTCAAATTTATTATTTTGTATTACATTATATGTGGGCATCCTTCACCATGCATATGTCAAAGAAGCCCTGTTTGCATATTTTTGTAAGTTTTATTACTGTCAATAAACGAATTAAAACTTGCTATAAAGGTACTAACCGTTTTGTAGTCGAGACCCTACTGTACCTGTTACACACCCAGACATAACTTCTTTTGCTATACATAATTGTAAACACCTGCCAGAATAAGAAGTGGGGCACCTCTGCCCAATTTCCTCTACACCAGAAATACCATCGTGTAGAAGACAGAGTATTTCCACTTAGAAGATTTCGAATAACGGTGTCGTGTGTCATGACCTTTGCGCTATCAGCAACAAAAATATTACAAAACTCGATGCTTTCTGCTTCCCTTTTCACTGAAAATGCTTTGAATCTAAATGGCACTATAAATCCTGTGACCACCTAAAATCTCGCTATTCTTCTCCATCTATGTTCCACGGTTCCCTTTTCTCCGGATATTTCGTCACTGAGTTTTCCAACAACAACATGAAGATAAATGTGATTCGTGTTCTTGTGATGGAACTCATACCTTATTGGTCGAAAGGGAATCATACATAACAGCACCCATTAAACTCCGTAGTACTCATTTTATTATGGTTGTCTACAGGAGAATTTGCTCCTTTAAGAATGAATTACGAAAAGGTAGTGTGCTATAAATATTTTTATTTAAACCCCATGATGTTACTCCTAGGCATATACAACATATAATAACAAGGACTAACTCCTGGATCAAATTCCTTCCTATGAAACGTGAGAGTCGCTGATTAGCTGAAGGCCTTCTCTGCATTTATGGAACAAAAACGTTAATGCCGTCTTTATAATAGCCCACTGCATGTCCTGTCCCAATTTAGTACTATCCACATCTCCATACACTCTTCTAAAAATCATTTCTACTGTTATCCTGCCATCCATAATTATGTCTCCCAAACTGAATATTCTTTTCAAATTTCCCGACGAAATGTGTTTCTTATCTTGTCTGTAAGTGCTAAATATTGAACAAATCTGATACTCATCAATCAGCTTAACAAATTTCGATCAACGATGGGAATTTTGAGATTCATCATTAAGTGCAATTCTCCAATCCGCCCTTAGGTACTTCCCCTTAGTCCTAAGAGTTCTCTTTGGACTCAGTTATCAGTAAATCACACTACCGTGTGTTACACAAAATTATCCAGCATTATGCTAACGAAATCATGCAAAATTTGCACTGATCTTTCCTTACTGACCTGCAGAGAAATAATTAAACCGCCTGATCCCTAATCATTAGGACAGCCTAATGAATATATATTGCCCTTCTACAATATTACATTATCAGGGGCCGAAACCTCACATGATGACGTGTTGCGTCTAACATGTGTGGAATTGGACTTGGGACAGCTACAGTGAGTTTCCAAAAGTGATAGACCCGCTCACTGACACAGACCTTTTAGTTAATATTTTAACAGAGATTCGACAGTGATGGTCAGTCTGCTGTGGGTGCTGGTGACAGCGCTTTCAGGTTATTGTGCACAGTGACACTGCAATGTGTCGCTAGTCTTCCGGAGAAATCTGATACTTCCATAATAAGGATCAAAATCATTGAGGTGAAGATAAATATTCATGTTGTGATTTTAATTTTTAATATTTTTAATGTTTTACTCTTCGGATGATGGATAAAGTCCATAAACCCATCACCACACAAAAATAAATTCTGTTTATGTAGGCCCCGTTTCTCCCTGTCTAGTCATTCCCGCTCTGTCCCAAACCAAAATGTTTTCATGATTATCTCTCGTGAGTGGGTCCCTTAAAAGGGCTGTTTTACCAATAACGTCCGATCGCTGTTCCTACTGAGCTTATAAGGTTTCTTCCCCCGCCACCACCTGCCGTGTCCACTACAATGTAACTGTCTAAATAGCGTCACACCAATGATCTTGACCTTGAAAATGGAAGCAGAATTTTTCTCGGGAAGATTAGCAATTCAACCCATTTCCACACAGCATGGTAACCCAAAAGCAGGATAAAAATCAGATATCGTTCAAATCACGCCTGCCCAATTCGACTTCAACCACACGAAATTTCTGAATGGAAAATTTATTTCACAAACATTCGCCTTTCCGAGTCTCTGAAGTCATGTACTGTACAAAATTTTATCGGCGTCCTTAAAGCAGTTTTCGACACAAAGTATCCGGGCGGGAAAAAGTAAACTCAGTACTGTGTCAATTAACACCAATTAATGCACAATAATCAGACGGCTTGTATTAAAAGCTGTAAAAACCCCTACATATATTTCGACAAAAATGTTGTCATCGTCAGGGGGTTCGTAAAGTTTTGTACAGTTTTTAACACAGACCCTCTTATTATTGTGCATTAGTTCGTGTTAATTGGTTTATGAAAACACGCATGGCGTGAATAGCATAAGATTCAGTAGTATGCATTCGTGTTTTAAGTTCCAGAGAAGAAAGATATGAAAACTAAATTTTCACAATATTCACAAAAAAATCAGTCACAGCCAACTATTTTTATATCTCTTTATTTTGAGATTTGAGCTACAAGTTTCGGCCTGTTATGGTCATCATCAGGGTCCTATAAAAACATGAAAATTGAAAATCTACTTTCAGAAAGGGTGGGGGGGCCTTCCTCTTCACAATGGGTTAAATATGCAGTTTTGTGTATATATAAAATAAGATAAAAATTAAATAAAACATATATGTGTTTTTAGAGAAGACTGATTATGGCCATAACAGGCCGAAACTTGTAGCTCAGATCTCTAAAAAAAATAGATATAAACAGAGTTGGCCGTGACTGATTTTTTGTGAAAATTGGAACATACGCCAACGGGGATGTTGAACATTAACCTTTTAAAGCCTAGCGGTAACTTTACATATGACCAGGTTTAACATTAAAAAATTCTACGTGGTGCCCACATTGCGTTTATGTGTTTTGTACGGATCTCAGAACAAACAGCAACTTTTGCCTTATAAAACATTAAGAGACTGGTTTTTATAACCGAAGTGGAGAGTGTTTACAGCGCGGTACGCACTGAGTCCTTGTATAAAACAGACAGGCTTCGTCTTTAAAAGGTTAAAATGAAAAATAAGACCTGAAAGAAGTTTCGACAATTGACCTGTTCCCAGCAATAAAGTCTGTCACTATAATTCAAAGTGAATTATTATGCAGATAAGCGAAGTACCTTCCGTTAGAAGCGAAATAAATTAAAAGCCCTTCCTTAACCAATTGTATTGCTGGTTAATTCTTTCATGTTGTCTTTAATCGTAACAATACGTCGCTTAGCAGATTACTGTCTTTGGTCCTCTGTTACTGAGGTTTTACGCATTGCAAACAAATGAGGACAAATTTAGGATCGAGGCGAACATTTAAGCGGGCAGAACACATCTAACTGATACAACAAGACAGACATGGAGTTGTAAGTCAAAGTAAACCAGCAGACCAAACTAAACACACTGAATTCGGAGCCATCTGTCGAGTGGGTGGAAAGCATATACATAATGCTAGCTAAGGCATCAGAGATTGCCGGAGGGTCCATGTATTATATCCTACATTTTACCCCACAATTCCTAATACTTGTGATTTCTTTATTTCTTTTTGTTTAACTTCTTCCACCATCCATCCTTATATTCATCCCATGTGACGAGCAACAAAAGCGTATTTTATGACATCCGGATTTTAATTTAATCTACCATTTACAGAGACTGATAGAATGCTGAAGCATGGGGATTAGATGTCATGACAGGCAAGATGACAAGTCCTACGTCAAAGCTTCAGATGAAGTAAAATTAAACTGTTCCTAGACTTGGCTTATGGTCTCAGTTTTATTTCTGGTCTTGAAGTAAAAAGAAACGCATGGTGGCAGCTACAAGGAAAGTCTGGCTTTTAGTTGCCAAAAGTTTTTCACGGCCACTTCAGGTGTGAAAATTTGGACATGTATTTTGTAGCTTCTGCCACCTCAATAAAACTTCGCCTTAACACGGTACACCCCATCAACACAAAAGAATACATTGCAACCCCTATTCGTGGTGTTACAACATTTACTTTCAAGAAGCAACCGTGTTAACCATAACCCTTTCCATGCTACGTACATTACCGAATTATAGGCTTTCTTGAAGTGTGTAGGGAGCTAATATAGCTACTGAATTCGCTAGTACTAAAAACCAAAGTTTGAAATTATCAAAATGTCGATGAAAATTTTGACAATAAAAGCTGTAGATTCGTCTACCAAATATATCTGCGCAGAAATGAAGAATCATTGTTGCCTACAATTTGTGGAAGCAAAAAGTTAAAGATTAAGGAGTATTACGTGACACTAGAAAGACCCGATAGGGTGGATAAAGACAATTTCAACCTACAGTGACGTTTATGGGAAATCTGGAGTCCTTCCACAAAAAAAAGAGACGAGATCAGTGCCGATATCCGCCATGCATTATAAAAAAAGAAACTGCAAATCATCTTGATATATATCAGCTAAAGCACAGCTGTCAGTGAAACATGCGTTGCTGCAGCTGGTCGGGGGATTTAACCCTTTAAAGATGGAGCGTAATCTGTTTTATACAAGGACTCAGTGCGTACCGCGCTGTAAACACTCTGCACTTCGGTTACAAAACCAGTGTCTTAATGTTCGGTAGGGCAAAAGTTGCTGTTTGTTCTGAGATCCGTACAAAACACATAAACGCAATGTGGGCACCACGTAGAATTTTTTAATGTTACACCTGATGGTACGTAAAGTTACCGCTAGGCTTTAAAAGGTTAAGAGGCTCATTTTGAGTTTAGATATACTTGAAATAAAATTAGATAATAATGTCTAAAATTTGTGCACGGCTTTCAGATTGTATTTTATCATTCCTGTGATTAAGTGTTCAGCACAGTTCTCTTTTTTTCAAAGCCGACATTTGTAAAAAAAACAGACTTCAATTTCTAGTGGGTAAAAGTAAGATAAACGCGTTAACATTTTTTCAACAGACGGCAGCATAAATAATGAGTTGTTCTCGAACCACAACCTGTCAGAATTTGCAAATTAAAGCGAATAAAATCTGCAAGATTCTAATCTTCCGTCGCTGTGTCGTTGAGGTTTTCGCTTTTTCTAATCTTTCCGAGGTGTAAGTTTGTATTTGGTTACGGACGTTTGCAACAAGATATCGGTCACATATTCAAAAAAATTCTTCTTTTACTGCTTAATCCTTGAATATGGGAAGGATGGGCTGTGCCGAAACGTCCGTAAGCAATTACGAACTTACGCCACTTAACATCCCAGAAGAGCGAAGATCGGGCATAAGCTTTTCTGCGATTTTACCAGTTGTTCATACGGTTCATTTCCGTCCCGCTGTTTTGTCTTTTGGAATAGACAATGCGGACATAGAGTGTCTAGCAATCAACTGAATTGTCTTTCGTGCCGCTTGTTGTTGATAGTAATATATTTTTAATACTGGACGCTGAAAAAATCTCAGTCCTTATATGTACACATTGTGTGTGTGTGTGTGTGTGTGTGTGTGTGTGTGTGTGTGTGTGTGTATTCTTATGTTTTTGCCTCTTCTTTAACCTTTTAAAGCCTAGCGGTAACTTTACATACCACCAGGTTTAACATTAAAAACCTCTACGTGGTGCCCACATTGCGTTTATGTGTTTTGTACGGATCTCAGAACAAACAGCAACTTTTGCCTTATAAAACATTAAGTGACTGGTTTTTATAACCGAAGTGGAGAGTGTTTACAGCGCGGTACGCACTGAGTCCTTATATAAAACAAATACGCTTCGTCTTTAAAGGGTTAATAGCAATATTTTCTTCGATATTCCGTGGTGTCAAGTATGTGTCTTCTTACGTATACTCTAACCAAGCAGTAAAAACGTCGAATTATATGTATTCTCATTAAAACCCCTTCAACCTTATATGCAGCTCCGTGCCTGGAAATATTACAAAGGATCTAAGAAGTTGTGTTTTCTTGCCACTAAATCTTTCTTCCTTCGCGATGCGGAAATTTATCGTTTCACGTTTTCGCGAAATGTTGAGTGTAAATTAAGTAAGGAAAGCAAATATAGCTTTAGAAATTTGCGTGACACAACGGTTGGTAAGGTCTGTTCCAACTGTAAGTTTTAAAACCCCTATTAGTAACGGATCGTCGTCCTGCTGGCAAGGTGGGCAAGCTGCCTATAGAAGCCAGCTGACTGAAGTGTAGGTTCAAAGGGAATTAAAGAGAAGGCGCTGCAGCCTCAGAAGTAACAAGTCTGACGATAAATTGCAAACGAACGGGTCTCAAAGAATGAAAATATTGTTTAACGTTTGAATTACTGCATCATATGCTGTCCACAAAATTTGTAAAAAAAACACAAAAATACGAATGTTTCATATATAAAGTGAGCTTCCTCTAAATTTAACTCTAAAGAGTATAATTAAAAACGAAACATTGAAGTCGGTTTTACCTGAAGTATAATGTTGGCAACAGTGGAGTAAAACTCGGTACAAACTGTGCCAAATCTCCCACTTTCTCCCACTCGATTTTCAACGCCCTTTTGTCGGTGACAACACAGTGACACTTTTAGCATGGCTGCTCCACTGACAGAAAGCGCCAGACAAAAGAATAGTGATATGTAACTTAGGCTCTGTGCTCAAAAAATTTCGAAACCGTGTCTTGACATTTATGTTCCAGTTCTACGTGGTACGTTTGCGACGTGATTAACGTATTTATATGAGTGCAGAAGAGTGTCACTGCCGGACACTGGTTTTATTGAAAGGAAAATCAAAATCGATCTATTACCGGGTACAACACAACAATAAGCATTATTCAAGTTCCATTCGGAAGGATCATTATTCATGAAAATAAGGGATGTGGTTTGTCCCCATAATAAAGCATTTGACTCTGATAAACTCAGAGAACATATGGCGGCGTTGGTGGTGATAATGATACATAGAATTCGATAGAGTAAAATAAACGTACCATTTAGTAAGTTAGAATAGTGCATGAAAATATTTCTCAGGGCTTGCTGAATAGTGTTCTATGTGCTTTAGTCCGGACATTGAAGAGACGAGTCACAGAAAGAGCGTCTCTTAGCGGACTGGGTAGTAGAAAACGAAGATGCAATTTTTCTTAATGTATACCGGAAATATATTTCTTATTTCATCGGCTTCACATCTGCAGAACAAACTAGGCGCTGGTCATCAAGAGCGTATATCAGCGGTGGGAACTACAATGCATTCCTGAGCATGCAGACAGCTGGTAGGATCTAATGAAGACACCGCCTCTGTGTTACTTCAAAAGAACGTTTCTTCCCTGCAGCTGGTGTTAGTTAACCTTTTAAATACGAAGCATATCTGTTTTATATAAGGACTCAGTGCTTACCGCGCTGTAAACACCCTCCACTTCGGTTGTAAAAACCAGTCTCTTAATGTTTTATAAGGCAAAAGTTGCAGTTTGTTCCCAGATATGTACAAAACACATAAAGGCAATGTGGGCACCACGTAGAATTTTTTAATGTTAAACCTGGTGGTATGGAAAGTTACCGCTAGGCTTTAAAAGGTTAAGATATATCCCTTTTGATTTTCGTTGCTAGGTTGCAGACTTAAATGACTTGTAGGGAGTTTCGTTTTCACACCGCTTTTTCAAAACCTTACAAACTTGAACTGCCTTTACCAATGTCCAACTGCTTTTATATCCTTTTTGGAAAGGAGTTTCGACATGATGTCACCAGTGCGCCTGATTCTGAAATGGGATTCCATTTTCTGCGAGGCAGTTATTTCATTGACGCAGTCACCCCTCCCCCTCAGAGTCACTGATCGTGGTGGCTGTACAAGCAATGTGGGTGAAATTTCACTCAAGTGACTCTACAAATTGACTTACTGAATAAATTCAATTACTTTACAGTGACACTAGAGCTACTTCCTTCCTACGTCACTGTAAGGGCGAACTTCAGAAAGAAGGTCGGTCCAGAGATCCACAAGCGCATTCAAATGTACAAAATCAAGAACAAACGGAAGAATACTTTAACAAAAACATAAATATATTAAACAAACAAGGGACGTAGTTTTGTTACGTTCTTCTGATGGCTGATACCACGTCATTGGGCACTGTAATTCGGGTGTTTGAGACAAGGCATTTTTCTTGGTCTTCAAAGGTCTCAAGCTCCAAGAGATTTAGAGGACATACGTTGTTTCTCGAAACGTCGGAATCTGATTACCCGGTGGCGGAGTCGTATTCCAGAACAGCGGAATTCTCAGCAAAACCGCTTACACCTCCTAAAACCCGAAAGATGTGAAGAACCGTGTTCGTACACAAAGTTTGCCTAGTGATTCCTAACAAGAGATTAACTGACGCAGATCGTGCACCATTTTCTGTTATTTTATAATATATTGTTAATATCTTAGGCTAAGAATTTCTAACTAAAGCCTAGCGGTAACTTTACATACCACCAGGTTTAAGATTAAAAAATTCTACGTGGTGTCCACATTGCGTTTATGCGTTTTGTACGGATCTCAGAACAAACAGCAACTTTTGCCTTATAAAACATTAAGAGACTGGTTTTTATAACCGAAGTGGAGAGTGTTTACAGTTCGGTACGCACTGAGTCCTTACATAAAACAGATACGCTTCGTCTTTAAAGGGTTAATAGTTCATTGTACGAAATGCAGGAACCGAACCACCCTGTTAAAATATCCTGTAAGAATATAAACCAGGTTGATGTAATTGGTGGAATTTTCTCCACATATATTATTTTCTGATTTTGGCCGTAATATTTTGAAAGTCTTATTACATTTTCTTAATTTCTATCCAAGCCTCAATATGTTTTGAAAAATAAGAATTTTGAATCCGAAGACAACCAAAACAATCCAAATATTTTGTTCTGTAAATAAATAAATGCAGTTGGACAGACTTTATCTTGTTTGTGCATAAATAACACAATTGAATGACACCCTTTAAAGTAACAAAATGTAATCTAAATTCCTTACGTTATAAGCCAAAGGGCGCGTATTAAGAACTGTTCGTGCACAAGTTCACTATTTTCGTTTCACTTCAACGTATTCATACTAATGAACACAGGAAACATTCTAACAAGTTCTCCTCTGTGTCTGTTATTACTTTCCTGTTTGTCACCTCCGCATGGTCTTTGCATGTCATTTCCCTACCGTCCAAGCCAATATCCGATTTTCCCTCTGCAAGTTTGGTCTAGTCCGTTGGAAAACTCCAAACCATGTCTACTCCAAATGCTCCCCATTGTAGATCGATCAAAAACCTACACCCACACCAAATCTATAGGTTCCTCAACCGATACAAGGAAGTCAGTCCTATGATATCTACTGAAAAGGGTAACTTCCACCCACACAATACAGAGAATCTTGCTTCTAGTTGCAAACGGGATGGCTGTCTGCACTACCGTGAAATATCAATAGCTTGCGAAGACATCCGGACAGTACAGATGTCACTTTAACATTAACCGTGTGTACATATATACAGAGTGAGCAAAAAAATCCCTGCGAAAGTGTTGGAAGTGGGATATATGTTGGAGAGGAAGTCACAGTGAATGTAGACTACCTGCTGTTACTACAGGTGTTGGAAGTGACCCCACGGGCATGTAAAAAGATACCGCATCCCCCCATTCATATCAGTGTCTACCTGGAATTAATTCCATTACCGTGAAGAAGGATAGAGCACGGACCTCGAAACGTCCTTTTCAACTCCACGGTCATGTTCGATGTCGAAACCTAGAAGACTGCCTTCTGATCCAGTGATTCTCAAACAGTTTTTCTTCTACCCAGAATCATAAGTTATACTTACCCTCCTACCCACAGAGTACCAGCACCTACTGAGTACTCCCGCTACCGCTCTGAAATTAGCTTCATTGTTTTGAAAGGTCACAACCCATATGAACGCCCTCTTGACGGTATAATATCAAACACTAAAACCTGAAACATTCTAACGTGAACCACACTGACACTTTAAAATATTCCTTGAAATATAAACAAAATCACCAATTAATGCGCTTTTTACTAACTACCACTTACTTCCCGACACATGTTTCGGCGTCTAATATCGCCATCATCAGGGGATACTTATTTTGAATAACACTGGACATCCATATGCTTTACAACAGAAGTCTTGAGTTAAGTATTTATAAAACATACGGACGCCCAGTGTTATTCACAATATGTATTCCCTAATGATGGCGAAATTAGACGCCGAAACATGTGTCGGGAACTAAGTGGTAGTTAAAAAGAAGTGCATTAGTTGGTGATTTTGTTTATATACTGCAAACGCACCGTGTAAGCAATATAAAATTCCTCGAAATATTTTGTCTAAGAAAAATATTTAACAAATTAAGGGGAAATTAATTTATATCTCACTTTTGTTTGTGATGTTATTGCCAAGTAAGTTAGCACCAGTCACTATCTTTGGTAGAGCTGAAAGAATTTGAAGCAGGAACCTCGCGAAGAGCCTACAAAACGCTGCTCTTACAACATTCCGCTCGGTTTTCAGAAGCGAAGGATCCAAGCAACTTGAATCACATCTCGGTCGTCACTTCCTAAAGGCAGTTCAAATGTAAAACGGCTCTTATCCACTACAGTGAATCGGAACTTTCGCAGTGATTGATAAAATTCTGAAGACTTGGAAGTTGCAACTAATTGGTTTTCTTTCGACTGAAGCATTTCACAACGAAAACTTCCGAGTCGGGTTAAATACTTCTTTTCTTATGTGAGAGTTTGCAGGGAAAATTAGGCCGTGAAGCCATGCGCTAGAATCCAGCTTAAGGGAGATCGATTTTCTGCAGTATTATCCCCGTCATATGGAGATGGATGCTGAGGGCACTTTAGTACCTTATCTTTTCGGTACCAGGAACTGTTTTGCAAGGCAAAGCGGCCGGAGTTTTAAGCCACGTCGCCTCCCTCAAAGAACATGGTAAAGAAAAGAACGCCTGGAGTTGTACTTCCACACACACTACACTCATTTATGATGTAGGCACAAAGACAACGTACACAAAGTATTTATTACTGGATACTTAAGGACGAATTTTGAGGTATTCTAGTTACGTAGAGATGAGAGATGATTATGAACAACTGGAGAGAAGTGATTATGTTTCAGTTATTCACATATGAACTGCATTTGACAGTAAGACTAAAAATATACGCCTGCAGTTTTTTCTCCCTTCATTCCGTCATTTCTCGCTTCCTTTTTCCCTTATTTCTCGTTCGTCTCTCCGTTCCTTTCCTTGCAGCTACATTCCTTTCTTTCTTTCTTTCTTTCTCTTTTCTTTCTTTCTTTCTTTCTTTCTTTCTTTCCTAACGTTTTTCATTGGAAGCAAACTCTTCGAAACTGGTTCATAACATCACGCCGTCTCTATGCATGACACGAAGTCATACAGGGGAACTGACGTGTAGTTCTGCACTTTCTTAACCTCGGCAAGATATGGAGGGGAATAGTTAGCTTCACGCCTAGGTCGCTTTAACCCTACTAAGATAGAACTTGGTAACAATGAATAGGAGGCTACGTGTGCCTCAGGGTCCGTCCGGTTACCCCCAAGAGAAGAAGCCTCCAACCCATGACAGCAATTTAACCCTGACCCGCTGGTCGGCCAACCCGCAGATTGGTCACTACACTGATGACGCCATTTCAGGCGCTCATCATCATCATCATCACCAACACCACCACCGTTATTGTTATCGCTTATTGTATTATATTAACCCTTTAAAGACGAAGCGTACCCGTATTTGTTTTATATAAGGAATCAGTGCGTACCGCGCTGTAAACACTCTCCACTTCGGTTATAAAAACCAATCTCTTAATGGTTTATAGGCCAAAAGTTGTTGTTTGTTCTGAGATCCGTACAAAACACATAAACGCTATGTGGGCACCACGTAGAATTTTTTAATGTTAAACCTGGTGGTATGTAAAGTTACCGCTAGGGTTTAAAAGGTTAAGTTACCCCCAGGAGCTTGTCACCCGTCCAGACCAGCCCTACGACCCACCCACCCTCCTGTAAAATGGATACCGGGTCTCTTTCCCGGGGGGGCGTGGCGTTGACCACCCACCCCATCTAGTGCCGAGGTTAAAGAAAGAGTAGAACTATACCTCTAATCCCCCTCTGAGCCTTCATGGCCTGTTCTAGGATGAAATTTACCTGTACCAAGAGCCTGTAGGCATGCCTATGACAGCAACTTGGACAGAAATCCAGATTCCTATGCCAGCATTGCGAAGAACCAGCTGCAGTGTAACTGACTGTACCTCTGTATCGTGCCAACTGGATGGTCGGTTTCTTGAAGCGAGTCATATTGCATTCAGTCGGCCATGATATTCGAAATTTGAGCCAGGATAATCGGCTGTGCCAGGAAGTGGCTGAAGAAAGACTCACTGTTTGGTACAATACGAGCCACGTGCAAACAGCTCTGAGCTGGGATGAAATGAGATTGGAAAGGCTCAGTTCAGTTCTCCCCTCTACTAATACAAGATAATTCAATTCAATTTATCAAAGTGCAGGCTTCATAGCAAGGGGCCAATTATGAAACCAGCACGAATATATAAATACCGTACATGAAAACACAGTCAGCCATAATAAAATTATTATTATTATTATTATTATTTATCACTTTTAGCAGGGTATTTACAATTATATATCTGAAACGAACCATGTTTGCAAGGTATTATTATTATTATTATTATTATAACTGCGATTTTATTTAAGTCATAAATCCAATATTTATGTAACGTGTGTTGTAATTATTTTGTGCTAGTTTTGTAATTGGCCTTTCCACTGCTAAGCTAGGACTTCAATAAATGATAATATTATTATTGTTATTATTATTACTACTATTATTAATCGTTATCACATTTATGCAAGGTATTCGCGCTCATATACCTGAAACAAACCATGTTTCTAGCGTATATAGTTCTACAGCTATTCTGTATTTACAGTTTATGGTACACGTAATGTTATTTCTCACGCCAAATGTTTTGTATTTTTACACTAGTACCTTCCGCAGTGTGTGTGCAGTGCCCAGTGTGACTGTTTTCTGTAGTTCCTTGATTTCGTGCTTTCCCGTTACGCTGCTCAGGTGTTTTCTGAAGGATTATGAGATGGTTCCAGTTGCCGCTGTTATTAACAGTGTACCTTGTCACTTTTGTTTTTCCATCCCAGCGCGCTCTATTATTATTATTATTATTATTATTATTATTATTATTATCAGCAGCAGCAGATCTGTACTTCATGTCATAGCCCACCGTTAGCTCTATTGCTTGAACCACTTCTGGATTTGTTTTGTTGCTTAAGGAAAATGTTTGTTTTTATTTATGGATTCCTTCATGGTCCTGCACATGTATTTTCCTTTCACGATGGTGATTTACTACACACAGTCTATTCGTTATCCATCAGAACCGAGTACAAATATTTTTATCTGTAGTTTAATCTTTAACACATATTTTAAATTACGTATTGTTTTTAAAATTTAATATTTCCTATCTGTGCACTGCTACAATTAATTTCTGTAATATTTCAATGTGTGTATTCTTCGTAATGCACCTCCCTGAAGATGACCACACGAGTGCCCGAAACATGTAGGAGGTATACTGTGTGTATAATACATTTTCGTACACGTATGTGCATTTGTTGGTTCTGCTATCGCATCCATCATCAACGTATATTCGATACATGGCAACGGTCCCCAACGGCAACGTATGCTCCGTCCTTAAATCTATTAGTCTTTGAAGAAGAGTCTTGATTCAAAATTTAAAAGACATTTTAACGTCTCCCACTAGCATCCTCCTGGTAAAATCTGGAATATGATTACAGTCGTGTGAAGTCTTAAAAAAAATAATGCGTGACACAGTCACTTGTCTCTAGGCACTGAGATTAAATTGTAATAAACGACGAGAGATGTGCGACGCTGTGTCAATGAATAGTAGGAAGAGGCAGATTAAGTAAAAAGAACGAAAGAGATAAAGGACAAAAATCCATGGATGGTAGAAGTAATGTGAAAATTCTGAAGGGAAGGCAAGATTTTGAATAAAAAGAGGCACGGTTTGTTTGATGTGACTGAGGGAGAGGATTTTAAGATATAAAGCTGTTATTTTTAATACGACAATCTAAAATTTTAAGTTTCCATTGCTGATTTTAGGCTTCCGACGAGAAACTGATTAGACCTGTGCTCTTCTGGGGTATAACGCAGCGTCGAGAGGTAAAGGATTACCAACCGACGCTGCGTTATGCCCCAGAAAAGCGCAGATCTTAAGTTCCCATTGATTAAAATGCGACATGCTATTAAACGTTAGAATAACAGCACAAAAATTTTTATAAAGCAAAGTTATGAGAAAACATTACACGAAAAATAAACGAGAAAGATAAGCGAAACTGAGAGACACTTTACTTTACACTGCATTATATTAAACATTCCTTTCCTGGATACGTTTACTGAAACAGCCTTCCGTTTGCATGTAGGAGTCTGCAAGCCTATTTTTAACAGAGACATCTGTTGTGTAGCAAGTAAATGTTGTAAGATTGTCTTCCTCCTTACATGTTTGCTACAAAAAGAAAGAACACTTGGGAGATTATATCAAATCAAATACCAATTTTTTCTCACAAAGGCTTTATAGACCCAAATACCTTATTTTATTACGTTCTGTTGAATACCTCAATAAGATAAAAATATGCAAACGATCATAAAGCACGGAAGCCGTATACCTAGTGAAGGTTCATTTCATGAATATTTTGATAAGAATGCATTTAATTTGCAAATTATTTTTTCTTTCAATATACGATACGCGTATCTAAACGTAAGGTGGTGTAACTCTGTTGAAGTATGAAAATGTTTTATGTTACAAAATTGCATGTCACAGGAATTCAAACAACACGCAGTCTGTACAGACACATAAAGTGTATTTCAGAACAAGCGAAATTAAGCACGTTGGTTAGACAAGAAGCTGGCAAGTCAAAGCCAGACATAGCGTGCCAACCCAATGCACACACCACCATTTGTCTCCTATTCTACAGACGGTAGGCCGAGAGTGTATGCCTGCCTGTGTGCGTGCGTGCGTGCGTGCGTGTTAAGGGAACGCCTAGCCAGTGCGCTCGATAACCAAGCCTATGCTTTTTGGTGAATGAGTTTTCATTCCATGAAGGCGTAAAACTACTTTAAATTTTCCTGCATTAAGTATAACGTTCAAGAAATTCGTTCCTTAACCTTTTAAAGCCTAGCGGTAACTTCACGTACCACCAGGATTAACATTAAAAAATTCTACGTGGTGTCCACATTACCTTTATGTGTTTTGTACGGATCTCAGAACAAACAGCAACTTTTGCCTTATAACACATTAAGAGACTGGTTTTTATAACCGAAGTGGAGAGTGTTTACAGCGCGGTATGCACTGAGTCCTTATAGCAAACAGACACGTTTCGTCTCTAAATGGTTAAATGGAGGCCGAAAGCTAATAATCGTGTTCTAAAATTTTGCTATTTACCCGAGTTCTGAGGAACCTGAATCCAATCCAAATTTCAGTTTATATTTCAGTGGTCCATTTCGCTGTTAAACGCTCAAAAAACAACTGGTAACTCCAAATTCCATTAAGGTTGTCGGAACAAAACTCTCTAAGCACTTCTCTTTTCCATTATGTGTGTCACGCCACCAGTCCGCTACACCCCCCCCCCCCCCCCGCCGGCCCATCTGTCTTTACTTCAGTCACCCAAAATAGTAGCTGCTGCGGAGTAGAGATTGCAAACTTCACGGTATGTAAAGTATGGAAAGTATTAGAATTCACAGCATGCAGTTCGTGTACTTATTCTCTCGTAGCAATTGTAAGGATTGCAACACGTGTTCCGATCATGGCACCAGAAAAAACCAATCTCAGTAACCAACAGTGGCCCGGGGCCTAAGAGACTTTAACTTTTGCTCTAAACTCCCAGCAATTCCCAGCACCATTACAGTTTGCCGATAGCCTACTTGTGGCGTGTTTGCGCCTGCGAAACTCAAATGTCGACCTCATTTATTGTGATATTCGTTTCGTTTCATAGTCCTTACCTCTTCTACCTACTCACAGTAGGTGTAGAGGGTTTTTATTTTCACTTGATCACACTCAGACACACACCACAGCCCGTAGGACTCCTCTGGACGAGGGATCGGCCCGTCGCAGAGACCACTACCTGACAACACAAACACTGTACAAGACAAACATCCATGCCCCCGGCGCGATTCGAACCCACAATCCAAGCAAGCTCTCGGCAGCAGACCTACGCCTTAGACCGCGCGGCTTTATTGTGATATACAAGAGGTATATTTTAATTAAATTAGCAGATTAATTCATTAACCGAATACTTATTATGGGTAAAAAGCCTGTAATTTCCAAATCACTAATATATAATTTGCTATCTTTCATATAATTCTCAAACTTGACGTCTTGTTTTGAAGAAACAGCATAAATAACTGGCATTTCAGAAACATTTCTTAAAAATAGTGTGACGTTGTTATCATAATGAGGACTTCTGTATTTTACGCCGTAATATGCTAGGAGGAAAACTTGCTGGAACGTCAAGCTGACATTTCACTTCCATTTAATACTTAAAAATGAGTGCAGCCATAACTGAACACCCCGTGCGTCTTGGAGGCCTCCACAAGAATGATTTTAATTTAACCAATTCACAATACTCACACAAAATGCACTATATTGTTCACAGATACTTTATATTACAATATCAAGTTGAACACTCCCACATGTTTCGATCTCTTATGGGATCGTCATCAGGGAATCACATCAAAGCAACACGGAACAAAACCAAAAAATTTGCATAGAGTATAAAGGTGTGAAACCGTAAAAGAGTTCAAATGTACGCGATTCATTGTAGTTCAAATGTATAACGGTTGCTGGTATACAGAGTCTGTGACGTAGCCCACGTACTTATCGAAGGATCGGAGGCAGTCGACGTACTTAACGAAGGATAACACACTACTGTGTTATCCTTCGTTACTGTGTTATCCTTCGTTAAATACATATAATGCACGAAATTAAAAACTTAAATACTTGTATTTACTTTAGTTCCTACATCAGGAGGTGCATTTTTGGTGTAGTAACCTTCAGGCTCCCATGTACTTCAAATTCAGTTCAGAGAGGGAAAGAAGAAACACATAAAAATTTGGTGGGGAAATCTTTTTTTTTAATGACAGCAATGGAAGACGGATACGGCACGGAGATAATACAAAAACAGACTCTTAGGCAAGTGAGTGTTAGGGGTTAAAGGTGAATAAATTTCTTTTCACCATGCCAGAAACCAGGACAGCTCAGTTGGTGTAAGAGTTACGGGGTTCACAACCCAGGATTCACATTTACCATCCCAGGAGCGCCCATAATGCTCCTGGGACCCATCCAACTTCCGAGCTAATGGGAACCGTGTGTTTCCCCCCCGAGGTTTAAGCGTCCAGGACACTAATCTGACCTTTCACCTCCATCTAGTTAAGTCAAGAACGCATGCAGCCATAATCCCACTCCCCCCCCCCCCCCACCCGCCTTTAAAGATTAAATCTCATATTGGCGGTAATTTCCAGCGAAGCCCGTTTCAAGTGTCACTATAAGCTCCTTCATGAAGATGACTTTCGTGTGTCCAGTCGAAATTTCTATTCATCGTAGCCAGGTTAGAGAATTCAGCATGAAGAAATTATGGTGATTAAAGGGTAGAGCGGCACGAAGATTATTGCAGGATGGAAAGTGATGGTGAGTTTAGAGCCCAGGACATGGCTTAGAATCGAATTTAATCACCTAAATTGATTTTATCTTACGGCTTGCACTTCACATTCTCTTAGGTGATCACTCACAGTTTACACCAAACTACACAGTCTGGGGCCCACTCCACACTACACTGTACTATGATGCGTAAGTGTATTATGTATGCCTTCCTACACAAACTGCACCTTATTTACTGAAGAATGTTTCATTTGGTATGTGCAGGGCAGGGTGCTTTAAAGATTCGTAAAAGAATAACGTGATAAAAAGGCTCAAAATTTCGGGACAGGGCTAAATATTCCAAAGGGAATTTCTTGTGAGTTCTAGCAACTTATGGCATTGAGTTCATGTTGAGGTTATTACAGATACTGGCAAGAGAATGGGAAACTGGTTGCAGACAAAAATATTAAACAACTTAAGCAGCAAGCAGATGTCAATTTTTTTCCTCGTGCACTAATAACCCTTTTACCGAAAATCTCGCAAATGCGACACTCGACACTTAACAGTACTGTTCTATAGATGTTTTAACACTTCAAAGGTCAGTGGTTAGTATATGTACTATCAAATTTAAAAATAAAATGTCTTACTTTCTGCCCACACATTGCACTTACGTGTTTCATATGGATTTCAGAACAAACAGCGATTACTTCCCTATACATCATTAACTGACTGGTTTTTATAACCAAAACGGAGTGTGTTTACTGCACGGTAGGGACTGAATATTCCCCTACACAGCATTAGCTGATTGGTTTTTATAACCAAGCGCAGTGTGTTTACTGCGCGGTAGGAAATGAATGTGCATAATTCAGTTTGGTTTTAGTCTTTAAAAACTTATCTTCTTATGTATAATTTGATAAGACCTGGAACTGTCTGTAACGCTCTAACGTTCTGCCTGTATACAGCATTAACTGACTAGTTTTTATAACCGAGACGGAGTGCGTTTACTGCGAGGTACGAACTTAGAATGTAATATAATTCAGCGTAATCTCAGTCTTTAAATTGTTAAACATAAAGAAATAAAATAGCAAAGGAATACCCTAAACAGTGTTCCCTTTGGGCTAATTTTTTTATTTAAGGCCGTGCCATGGGCTCAGGCGGTTAGCAGTATTAATGGCGCCATTCTAATTTCTATGAAAAGCGACAATATATTGTACTTCCTTCCAGTGCCATATTACTTTATAAGTAGTTTATTCAGTGTAAGATGAATTAAACTTACCCTTAAATAGCTGCATCGAACACTGGACGTATCATTACGAGTTAAATATTTCGGTGCATTTATCTGCGTCTCGGCGAAGGACATGGCGGCAGTCCACAAGACAGGACCAGTTCGTCTCAATCCTACCCACTTCGTAATCATCCTTCACTGGCATTCACTTTACAGCTTCATTAGAATATAAAATGACACCACAAAGGCAGTATTATAATATTTTAAAATATTCAGCACTTTGTTACACGAACAGGCACATAACAGCACACATTACAAACAAATTAACAGTAACTGACACACGAGCTACATTCCACTTCCGCGACGCCATTATGCACACGATTGCAACCAGAAGGAGGAGGGGATGTCATGCTGCCCATCGCCTTACACCTGCCTCCCTCCCTTCCCCTCCAGCACGATATCACTACAGAGTGACATCTACTGGTCAGACTTGGTACAATCATTTTATATTGCTTACTGACGGAAGAAAATAAATCAACGCGTTAATATATTTGTAACAAATACTATTTGGGCCTTCATGCATATTTACATTACGACATGTGTTATTAAAGGTGTTGAATTACCGTTCTTAAAATTATATAAATTCTGTGCCTTATTGTCACCAGATGTCGCTACTAATCAAGAGGAAAAACTGGTTTTTGCAGACGGATAAAGAACACGTGCAATTTGCTGGCCTGTGCTCTTTGCTGCCTGGAGTGTTGAATATTGGCCAATCAAGACGAAACTTTAGAGTCACTTCTATCTGACGTCATGTGGAATTAGTGGGGGATAAAGTGACATCGGGTCAGGCAGTTCTCCTCTTTTATTCCGTCTCCTCTGCTAGCCAACATTCCACAACTGCTCCACACTAAATTGTCAGAGACCCTACACAAATGCGATAGACCTAGCGTGGGGCTGTCGCATCTGAACCTCATTTCGGCTGGATACAGAGCAAGGAATTTAAGATTCGTGAAGATATGAAGTCCTCAAAACCGTGTTACTGGAAGTCCAAGTCTTCTGGGATGTGATCCTGTATCACTGGACAGTATGTTAACAGATGATCGAAGACTTTAATGTTCAGTTTAAGATACATCTACATGTAAACTAGCTGTAAAATGAGGATTCAGATCTTCTGGGATAATACGCTCTGTCGTTTGGTGAGTGGTTCCCGATGTTTCGAAGAACCGTAGTACCCAGTTCGAAACGTCGGGAACCACTCACAAAAGACACAGCGTCAACACAAACGACTTGAATCCTCCGAAACGCCGCTGTGAAAACCACAAATCTCATAGATGTAATATACGGAAGACAGTGCACTTAAGAAAAGAATGTGAGTTGTAACTTAACCCAATCTTTACTATTTACCAACGTATATGTGATCAAATCGAGAAGAATGAGATGGGCGGAGCATGCAGCACGTATAGGCGAGGGGAGAGGTCCATACAGGATTTTGGTGGGGAGACCTGAGGGAAGGAGACCACTTGGAAGACCCACACGTAGATGGGATGACAATATTAAAATGCATATTCAAGAAGTATGATGGGCCCATGGACTGGATTTATATGGCTTAGGATAGGGAAAGGTGGCGCGCTCTTGTGCTGCTAAAATCTATTCTAAATCAAGAAATGAATTTAATTATACCCTTTATAGTCATAACAGCAACCGAAGCAAGTCTTAAATGTTTATTTCTTTTTTCAAAATTGGTGACAGAAACACTCGTTCCTGTTGCTAAAAACCAGTAGTTTAAATGGGTCTTCACTTATGGTTGTAGCTACGACCCAAAGTAAGGCGCATTTCTATTGGTGATGACATATGCAGACTCCTACCATACGCATATTCAGGTTTAGATTCAGATCATACGAATCTCCATATCCACAGTTGCTGTCTTAGGAAAGACATGTCCTTTTATGTGCAACAAGGTGGATCAGGCGCAGTGCCACTAACAGCTCACATTAGTTGCATGCAATAACGGCGTGTGACGCTCTAGCAATCGAATAACGCAAATAATTATGTCGTAACGCGTTCGGTGCTCGTGTTAGCACACGAATACCGCCAAGCGGTGCTCCGGCGCTACAGAACATACATGCGGTGCCTCCCTTAGGCTATCCTAAAAGTACAAGCTTCCCAGGCGCCTTTCCCACGCTAGCAGGTTTATCTTCCCAAAGACACGTCAATTACATTTACATTGCATTGAAAAGTATGCGTTCATATCAAAAACATTTCACACATATTAACCTTTTAAAGCCTAGCGGTAACTTTACATACGACCAGGTTTAACATTAAAAAATTCTACGTGGTGCCCACATTGCGTTTATGTGTTTTGTACGGACCTCAGAACAAACAGCAACTTTTGCCTTATAAAACATTAAGAGACTGGTTTTTATAACCGAAGTGGAGAGTGTTTACAGCGCGGTACGCACTGAGTCCTTATATAAAACATACGCTTCATCTTTAAAGGGTTAAACAAAAGTAAATATATAATGAAGATTCACCACGTATGTGAGAGGGGAGAGATGCACACACAGATTTGGTGGGGAAACCTGCGCGAACGAAACCACTTGAAAGACCCTGGCGTAGATGGGAGGATAAAGTTAAAATTTATCTTAAAGAAACCGGATGGGAGGGTATGGAATGGATTTATCTGGCTCATGATGGGGGAACAAAAAGTGGCAGGCTTTTGTAAACGCGGTAATGAAACTTCCAGTTCATAAAATACGAAGAATTCCTTCACTCACTGACGAACTAAGCTTGTCAAGAAGGAGTCAGCCTCATGGCATTAGCCAGTTTAACCCACCACAATCTTCTTACGGCTGCGTCTCATGTTTAAGGAAGGGCCTAACATGTCGTGTCTGAAAAGATGTAAAAGTAGTACGTCGTAACCTAAATAGAGGTACCACCTTGGAGTGACTGAGGAAGACCATGATAAACCGCAGTCCAAACAGCTGCTTGCTGGGGCGAGGATCGAAACTGCCCCCCCCCCCCCAATAAGAAGCAAATGTCTACTCAACTTGCCGCCACATTTCTTAAGTCTCTGCAGGCAATCAACAGTAAATTTCTCCCATCATGTCCCAAAGGCATAAGGAGGAAGTGGAGATATCACCCCACTCATTCTTAACCTCGGCACTACATTTGAGTGGTCAGCTCCACGCCCCGGCACCCATTGAATAGGAAGCCTTATGGGGCGGCAGCCGGGCTGGACGTTTTGGAGAAGAGAAAAATTTCTTGCGCCTGACAGAATCTGCAGTAAATCAATGTGTACACAGAAGATGGATATACAGCCTTAAAAGACGACACCTGGGAAAGACGTGTACTCTGAGGAGTAAAAATTTCCACCCAGTTTACAAGTAATCTGTGAGGATGAAAAAATTACTTTTTAAGCATTCATTTGTCAGAGCACGCAGCAGGTTCAAATTGGGAATTAGAACGCGTCAACTCTCGTCACAATTTTCAATTTTCTTGCACTCACTCCAATGCATTACTAATGACGCTCACATTACGGGACAAAATGTAACGCAACGTAACGTAACGTAACGTAACGTAACGTATAGTACAGAAAAAAATGTGACTAAAAATCTGATCTTTATTAAACTCTTTGAAGCGCGACGACATGACAGTAGGCAAATAATAATTTTAATTTTATATGATTTACATATATTTGATTGTTTAAAAAAATTACCGAACCCATTTCTTCTTTCACCACTTCCAATTGTCAGCAAGACAAACGCAGAATATGAGGTACATATTTTCATTTAAAAAATACAATAAATTCAGTGTCGGGAACATGCATTCAAAAAACACAAAATTTTAAACACGCTAGTCTCCCTCCCACCTCAGGAGTTCGTACCATTACCATGCTAATATTGTTTATAATAGGAAACTTAAAAGGACCTCTAGTATCAGTACATAAACAAGAGATTTTTGAAAAAATAAGCAAACTGGTTCAATAGTTGTTAGAAAGAAGGAGGTCGCAGATCAACACGTCAGTACGAGAGGTGTTTCTGGCCACATAATATGAAAAGAAGGCTAAAGAACCCCGCTAAAGAAATTTTGGTAATTGCAGAAAGTGAAAGCTCCTGTGAGAAACAAGTAGGCAATAAAGAAGGAATCAGAATAAAATATTGTACTTAATTCTTCAGCGGCTTGACAAGAAATATGGGTTCTCGCTTAATAGATTTCCAGGTAGGGATAAGGGATAAGAATTTCCCGTTTATTACATAAAGCGCTAAAAGCTGTTGTTGGCAAAGCTATGCAGTTGCGAAATTCTGAGCTTATCGCTGCAGTGTTGCTGAAGATTCAAGTCCTCTGAATTGTTACGCCGTTTCGACTTGTAAATGGTTAACCGACGTTTCGGGTGTAGTGTCTTTGAAACGTCAAAATAGGTTAGTAGTCCAATAAACTTATTCTTATGTGATTTTCTGTGCTGTTGTGGTCTTTAACACATTATTAGTTACACAAAATTGTTTGGATAACGTCATAAATTTTCAGCAAATATGGACAGCAAGGCCAATTGTACTTTAGCTAATACTGTACTTCCTACAGCAAATGACAACACCCCATACAGCTTCAAACGCGCATGTGCAATATAAAGAGGTCAAATCCCACAGACTTGCTTATGGAGTTTTGTGCTGGACTCCGTTACGTCATTAATTTCCGCTATCTTCTACTCTCTTGGCCAATGACTCACCATACACCTAATTTCCCCTTCTCATTCTTTCTCTTTACTGTTATACTGTTTATCTCTCTGCTCTAGCATACTGTAAGCCCTTCCGTGCGACCCGCAATAAAGAGATTCACAGACACTTCACTTGTCAGCGCAACCCATGGAACAGACTCCGTGAGAACCTGACAGACACACCATCCCACACCATATATTTAAGAACCACTTTAATATTATCCTCCCATCTACGCCTAGGTCTTCCAGATTTTCGCTTGTCTTGAACTGCTGCGATTAAAATTGTAAATGGTTTTCATCTTTGCATACATTTTAAATACATCGGTAAATAACAGTGACGTGGAACACTGTTCGCCCACCCCCCCCCCTCCCGATATTTGGGGCCCTGTACAATTATTATCGAAATTACTCCCAGATCTCATAACAGGGTCCCATAATACTGCCTTCTGTCAGAAAAGCGGAATCCAATCTGAAGAAGTCCACAATAAATTTTACCATTCTTTACGTTTGGGGGTCCACTGACCCAAGGGGCCTCCCGTCCCGTGGATTTGCAGAGATCCTACATGTACCAGTGTTACATAACCGAAGAATAAATTATCATTCTGGCTAGAACAGTTTCCACTTCCTAAGCAAGTAATAATTGCTACTACGTCACATTCTGCCTGATTAGCCCCATCTACTCTCCCCACCCCTTTCCATGAATAGAGATCAGAGCACAATTTCGTACTGTGTTCAATTCCTCAGTAATTGTCAATGCACAGAACAATTAACCACCTGGATATACTGGTTCATACATGTTTGCTGCAAGTGGTTTTATAAAGCAGAGTTTGGCAATGTATCAACCAAAATATCGGCAGCGGCTTTAAAATGTTATTTAATAGTACAAAGCTCGCCCTGAAAATAATTACCCACACAAGCAAAACAATGAGAATCGCAGTAAATATTTCACTCCTTAAAACTCGTTGTTTACTTTATGCACCGCTAGATTCAGCATTTAAAATTCCTACCATCTTCCCACAAAGTACATGTTTGTACGTGTGTTTTGTTTTGTATGGCTGTGAGGGCAGTCAAAGATCATTTCCGTAGACGCCATTCAAAGACAGGTATTTACAACAGAGATGGAGTGCCTTTAGTGCGCGCAAACTGAATCCTTAAACACAATATAGGTTAGTATTTGTTTTTAAAGCTGTGTTATGACTCACAGTTGCCGGCATTTTACAGCGGAAAACCGGGCTCAACCTCGCGCCATCTCCTACGATATTTGTGCTGACATGCTGAAACTGTGACAGAGTTTCCTCCGAGTGCTTCGGTTTTCATCGTTCCATGACGGCCTTATATATGTCTTCATTTGAACACTACTTTTATCAGAAGGACAAGCGGGCGAAGCCCGGGAACCAAAAGCAATGCTTTTTCAAATATCATAGAACATTGTCAGGAAAAGAAATCTCACTTTTTCCATCTTTGAGGTGTTAACTTTGGCCATGCCATAACTGGAGGAGTTACAAAAAGTTTCTCATCGCCTATTCCACGATCAGTTTCAGGCTCGTCCGCGTGGGATTTGTGGTGGACAATGTGGCAGCTGGAGAGGTTTTCCTCCAAGTAATCCGACATCTCCTCTTAGGATCACCTCAAAGTTCCATAACCATATTCATCTTAGTACTGCTATCGGAAGGATAAGGGGGCGAAGTCTGCAGACCTTCAAGAAAATTAATTTTTGGCTATCCAAGAGCACTAGACAGAAGAACACTTCCACCTGAATACAAAAGTGTCACTGGAACAGGGATAAGGCTAAGAAAGATAATACGTAGGTCGCAATATTTTTATGTTCAATTTAAAGTGGACTACAAGATGCTTTATATACGTTAGGTATTTCTGTCGATGTTCGCTTTCATAGGCAAAATATTTGCAAGGGCGCAGAAACCGTTTTCCAAGCAGATTTTATGCTCAACAATTTCAAGCGGAAATTTCAGCGGGCTTTATTCTACAAGAAAAATCGTGAAGTGCGAAAATAAGAGGAAGAAGAAGTTAAAGCTGAAAATAGAATCATGAGACCAGCAAAGACTTCAAATTGCCTAACCCGTTGAAACAAGAAAAATACTGACGAAATATTAGTAAGAAAAAATGTAATTAATAACGAGGGAGTTGTGTTTTAATAGTGTGGACAGATGTGGTCACATTCCGGACGTTGCTCAAATAAACGCCATTGATAGCTGTTTAGGAGCATATATCGAAAAACTTAAATGCGATTAAAACTTACATGTACTTGTTAAATCGTACGTAGTATGGAATTATAGATGGTAAAGTTCACGCCAGACCGCTATGAGAGGACGCCAGTCTCTCAACACACAGAGTGACACTCGTGGGTCCTGTTGTTTGGCCATGCTACCACTGTTCCTTGGAATCAAATCAATACGCATTTCTTGTTATATTCGACAGCGGCCCCGGAGCTAGGGAATCGAGAACAGCAGGACTTGTAACCACAGCTCTTCTTCCAACGGCAAAAAATAAAGACGGAGGGAAAATAACCTGCTGAAAGGACAGCCCAGTGTACAGCTGTTCCGATGGCAGCTAACAACATGAATTCTCCACCAGGCCGTGGTGACGTAAAAACAATTATTTGCTTACTTCTTTTCACGACACATAAAATATTACTTAATACAGTATATAACCTTCTAAGTCCATTTTACTTTGTTTTGAAAAATCGAAAAGTTAATTCCAAAGTAAATAAAGCCACTTGCTATTAAGAAACCCGCATATTCATAACCGTTTTCTTAAAATTTACTACTGAAACCCATTCTCATGCCCTTTAACACAGTTCAGGCGTAGCATCCATTTTCCTAGAAAAATGTTAGTCATTTCGCGAAGCCTTTGCGAAAAGTCAGTATTAGCCTCGTTACCTCTGTACGTCTGTCTGTCAGTCTTAATAAAACAGCACAATTCTCGCCAAAGGATTTTCGTGGAATTTCATTTTTTGTGTTTTTACTAAAATTTACCCGAGCCAAGTTTCTTAGAATCGTATTAGAAGAGCGTCAGATGATGTACCCGAATACCTTCATATATTTATGACACCTCCGTGTGACTAGGCTTTAGAGTTGAGTGTTCTCTGTGAGGTAACAGATGAGGTCAAAAAAAAAATTCACGATCGAATCATAACATTCCACTATTATCGATATCTCGCCGTTTCCGAGATATCCATTTCAGTCCCCTGTAAACCTGTTGTTAAAGTACGGAGAAAACTTACAGGGTCAATTATATAAAAAGTGTGATTGCGCATTCGAAATATTCGCATTTTTAGCACTTTTCTTGGAAATAGCACAGAATTTAAAGTCACAATCACAAAACAATTTTGTTAAAATTTTAAGGTTTTTGGACATTTTCTAACCTTCCACTTGTAGTTTCCTATGCATTCCTGGGTCTTCAACGTTACCTCTTTCTATCAAATTTCTCAGCTATAATTTCCTTCAGTCTTTCGCAGTTCCCCAAGTTTACTTCATGCCTTCGCCCCCTGAATAACACGAGATGAAGCGCTGAGTTAAAATTTATGCAGTTCCTCACTGTGTAGTTATAACATAAAATTATTAAAATGTCCTAGTGTCGGTGTCACGATAAATTAAGACACTGTCTCAATCATGGATTTTCTTCTCGATTACCGCTCCATGATTATACCTAGAATGACACTACCTCAATTGTGTTGTGTACTATTGGATTATGTCATTATGTGCGGACCCTAAGATGAGAATAAAACAGCAGTAACGTTCTAAAGGAACTATCCCAACTTTTGCCTCTAAGGTCTGATGATGTATTTTAATTAGAAGAGTAGGTTTCAGGTCGATCTTAGAATACGGAGCACACCAAAAAGACACCGCTGAGCTAACCACTGAATCTCAATATTCGGTGTGACGAAACTACTTTCATTTAATACAGGGAGTTTTTTTTAAAGCGGGACTGCGCGCCGTACAGACAGCAAAATCGTAGCCGCCCGTTGACGACGACGCCAGCTCTGTAAGGCTCAGTCCCGCGTTACAAAGACTCTGTGTATAACAGCATATGATACTCAACAGGATAATTTCTTCTTTCTTTGCAACTATTTGGATAATATTTATGGGGCTGACGAACTTAAAAATTATGCGGAAGTAGGCGACAGTAAACTGATTTTAGTTGTTGTGGCAAAGTTTGTCTGGAAAGACTCAGAAACGCCAATAACACTGAGTCACACCGTTTATCGCCACCCCCCCCTGGACGTTCGCCTTCATATTCATCGGTGTGTCATCAAAGTGCATATCCTCGGTATGAACCGGGTCCAGAATCAGGTCACGTGACGCAGTATGTGTTGTTGGCCGCGATTCAACTGGCACTTGTGTTCCCGTGTCCAGTTACGAATTATTTAACCCTGACTCAATCCCGGATCTTGCCAGCACCGCCTCAAGCTCCGGAGTTCAAATAAAACTTTAAATTCTGAGACATTACCGCGCCTACCTGACTTCATATACCTCAGCCTATGTGATAAGGCCAGCGAGAAATATAGATTAAAAATTTTATACAAATCAATTAATTTGACGTAATCCATCCCGATGTGTGTATAGACTCAAACAAACAACACCATGCGTTCCCTCCAATACAACCTCTAATTCAGTAACTACAAATAAGCTACACTTTTCAGTCATGTGATCATCATCAGGTTTCGAAAACAAAAACTTAAAAGTGAAGGTAAAAGTGTGTAAAATTTTTATGAAATCTAACAAAGAATGTCATATGTAAATTTTTACGCACTTTTACCTTGAATTTTAAGTTTTGTACTGTACACATGACGACTATCGAATGATTGAAACAAGTAGTGTACAAAAAATTTTGAAAGCACAGGTCGCGTCGGGCGGAAGGCGTGGTGTTACCTGTTTAAGGATAAAAATTAATGTTCAGTTTTTACACATAGCTTCCATTACAACCTTAACTTTGCAATTTATCTGGCGCTGTATAAATATTCCAGTTTACGCTAAAAAGAAGTTAGACTTAAAATCGCATTTTTTAAAAACATATTAACAAACAAAACTTCAGGACGCTAAACTGTATGCCACTGCTGACTATTTCACGTTAAGACGCTGCTGCCATATTGGTATTATATGTGAAAAAATATAAATAACTGTAAGATAGGTAATCAGTATTGACCTCCTATACAGACAATATTTCATAAAAATTCTTGAATTTTTTCAGAATGTATAAGAACAAAACCGACGTACACTAGATACAGAGACGGACCTGCCCCGCCTTACGTACTAAAAAAGTGGGACTAAAAGATTGTATACCGGCTCAGAATTTCCTGTTAAAATCTGACAGATTCTCGACCCAAGATCGTGAATTCTCAAGTTGAATGGCACTGGAGTATGCAGCCCGCACAACCCGTGGGGAATGATAACCGGCCAGTGGAATGTTATTTCCTGTATATGACTCCGTCGAAATTTGTACACTTCACTAACCCATGTTACTACCAGTGAAGTCCCTAGCGACATGAGAATGGACCATACCACATTTCTTGGGGGGGGGGGGGGGCAAGCAAGTTCTGTATTTGATATTTAGACGGGATAATATATCTGAACTTTGAACTCGCATTTCTATTCCAGTTCGTCCGATTACGCTTTCCAATACCCGAGTATATAATCTGCCTTCTTCTTGACAGCATATTTATTTCGTGCCTTACAAGACTGCACCCTGTCTATCAGATTATAACTGTTCTTTTTCTAAACAGATTACAGTCCAACCCACTTTTACTGAACCCTTACATTAACATCCCATAACACTCTCTTTATCGAAAATTTGAAAGGTCCCCTTTCAACAGAGTAATATATTTTAGTTTATTGAACAATGCGGTTTCAGCTACAGGGATTAGGATTACAGAGTCAGATCATTTACAAAGATCGTTATGGAGGTTGGTGCGTCGGTAAGGTTCCGAAGGTTATGGAAAGCTAAACGGTGGGTGATAAGAGTTATAAATGGCGTATAAATGGGTACCAGACATGTTCATTTCTCGAACTGAGTGTTACTGACTGACATACATTGTCTATTTATCCTGACGCGTGTGTTATTTAAAAGTGCCCTTCATACATCAGAAAGTACATAGAAAGAAACGAAACATGGGTCATGTACCCACCCTTGAAAGGGTGTTTCAGACAATGCACGGTCTTCCGTCTGATAAAGCTGAGAAAGATCACGAGCACAGCACCGCCCGTGCCATGGATCAGGATGTTAGTCGCCGTCCTAACCCCCCGGAGCATCAGGGTACATCTCATGCCTGTCCATGTAGGATTTACGATGGGGCGTGTCACTGAGACAGGTTCCTTCCCAGAGTACTTCGGTCGTCAATAGCATTCCACAGGCGCTTCATACTCATTCATTTTTAATCTTAAATTTCTTAACTTGGGTCATCCCGGTGTGTTACTTCAGTTACAGTAACAATAAACACAGTCGGACGCACCACAGCATACATTTATTCTACACACTACACCATTCTACTCTAAGGTTGTGCCAATATACTACATGTTTCGGCTCGGCCGGGCCATTATCAGGCACATGTATAAATGTTAAAACTCAGATCCTTAATAAAATAATATAAAAAATAGTAGAAAAATAGTATAAAAGAATTAGTGAAATTTCACTAATCCACTGTTTTTAGACTGTAAAACTAATGAGAGAAAAACTGGAGTAACTTAACCCTAAGCTAATACAGTGATTGATCCAACATCCATTCACATGCCGGGGTTTTTCCGTAGAATACTCGAATCCGTTTCAGAAGATAGTTCTCATTTAGTCTTGATGGTGAGTCCCATTTTTGTTTAAATAAGTAAGGTAGGATCCAGTTTATTTATTTATTTATTTATTTATTTATTTATTTATTTA
>BLKM01012993.1:0-41949 GCA_013340265.1 Coptotermes formosanus
TAAAGGTTTTCTCTATAAAGTAACAATAGCTTTCTACAAACTAAAGGTTTTGTCTATAAAGTAACAATAGCTTTCTACAAACTAAAGGGTTTCTCTATAAGTAACAATAGCTTTCTGCAAACTAAAGGTTTTCTCTATAAAGTAACAACAGCTTTCTACAAACTAAAGGTTTTGTCTATTAAGTAAAAATACCTTTCTAAAAACTCAAGGTTTTCTCTATAAAGTAACAATAGCTTTCTAAGAGACAACAATATTTTTAAGCAGGCACGTCCTTGGTATCTTCGCAATCTCTCTGCATTATTTATTTTTAGAGTACTGTCACCTCATTAGGATTTCAACCCAGTAACCATAGCAACTCTGATGTACAACACAGTACATGGCCGAATACTTCTTCGGCCACCGCACGTCCCTCACACAGAATGTGGCAACTCGGTAACCACGGCAGCTCCCGCCTAAAACGCAGTCGATGCTAAACTGTTTCTGTGGTAACCCGGCAACAACTGTTCTTACCTTAGAGCCTGTGGACCGATTTTGATTATATTGTGTAATGCGTACCTCACAGTCATCGTAAAACTACCGCTAAAATATTAAGCCTCCTATATATACTTCCTGAAGAATTATGATTGCAAAAGACAAACACAGAATCTTTCTTTTATTTTAAATATCAATCATCCTAACATTCAACGTTTCACAACGACCGAAAGTAACGTTAACTGAAGGCAGAATAAAAAATAAATAGTACGTTTCAGTTTCCTTTTTTGGTTGCTACCTCTTTTCCACCTGGTGCCCACAGAAGGCCAGAATATCAGGCACACGGAGTACAACAATACGGCTTCTCTCCGTCTGTAATGTCACATAGCAGTCGTGTCACAGTTCCATCAGCAAACACTGCGGCTGGCGCGACAGACAACGAAAAACAAAAACAGGGAATGGCCGTCTTGTCAGTGTCTAGTAGTAAAAGCTTCCATTAGAGTCATGATGAAGACAGCCGAGTTGTTGCAGTGGCGGCTAGTAATGTTTCACAGAAATTGAATACTTCTGATGTTTAGTTATTTTCTTTGTGGGCAGTCGTGGAAGAGAAGAAAAATACATACAGAAGTTCGGCGGAAAAACCTGAAGGACCGAGACTGCTTGGAAGATTTACGCGTAGATTTGAGGATAATATTCAAAAGGGACCTACAGAAATAGAGTAGGTGGTGTGGACTGAATACATCCGATTCAAAACAGAACAGAGTAGCGGAAGTTTTGCTCCATGTAGTTAATTAGTGTGCTAAGCCCAGTAAATGTTTTTAGTTTTACTTAAAGCTGAGGTGTATTTCGTGACATAGAAATTGTATTCACTTTGACACTTCAAGCACGGCAGTAACTGTGTTTACACCCTGTTTGAAAATTTATAAATTAGCTATTTGCCCACCCTCTGAATTTGTGAATTAGCTATGATTTTCAGAACAAATCATCGTTTTTTAACTCTAAATCACAGAGGAACACCAAATACACAATTTCATTCTCTTCACAGTCTCTTCACCACACTGTTTTCAGTGTTACAATTACTGTAGGTTTAGAGACAAAAATAAAATAAAATTGTGTTGTTATTATAACGAATATAACAAAAAGGTTTGTTTGCTTAAAATAGGCTGTATTTCCGTATCTATTAACACTCAAGTGTACGTAGAGTAAAATCGTGACATCAAAGTTCTCCCGCAGTCTATAATGCACACTACTGAACATATTTATTGCTAACACTCTAAATAGCTGCTGCCGTCAAGACATGGTGGCCGCTAGGCTCACCTAGGGAAAGCCAATCAGCGTTAAATATCATTCAAAAACATTTATTCTCTTGGGGACATATTTTTAGTTTCAGTCACTCTGAGTATCTTTGAAACGGATAGGCATGTTTCGTGGTGCTTGCACTGCGCTTCGGCTCCTTCCAGCTGTCCTTTCACCCCACTATCAATTAATAAATAATCTGATTACCACGAGCAATATAAAAGAATGAATCAGCGGATAGTTTTCTGTTGAAACTTCAGCTACAGATAAAAATTGTCACCGTCTTTCTTCGAATTCTGGAAGGATATTTCGATAGTATCAATAAAGAAATCAATACCAAGTTTGTCTTTGTTATGGAGACGTGGCTGACTTCTTTGAAATAATCTAAATTATTAAATATTATTTAGATTAATCTGAGGTTTCAAAGGGTTGAACCAATTAATTCAATAAATACTTTCTTTGATAGAATAGAAAAATAATCTACCAAACAAACGACACTCACAAACAAGTACTGAATGTAATAACAGTCTTCATAGTCTCGCATTTAGTTAATATTTTCCCTCTCTTAACAGAGGTGAGGTTGTATTTTCCACCTCCTGTTTAACATCTGATTCGAACTGATAGACCTACGTCTAGCTACACATTATTCTGTTGCTCCTGAGCCCCAAGATCGATGACGTGTCTGTTTTTAAAAACAACATTACTGGCAACTTAAAAAAAGTCTCGCTAGCCCAGATTATACAGAGTCGACTGAAAGGATGATAAGATGAATAATGAACGAAAAACAAACGCGGAAGACACTTATATTCCTGTAATTTGATATATTCTTCCAGCATTTGCCGAGAGGTTAAGCTGACATAGCAGAAAACTCTCTTACCACAGTCGATCTTAGGACTGAGAATTATGTAACAGAAGCAGTTTCCCACACATATGCACACCAACTTCGATAAACGTGCAAGAAAATATGTTTCGAACATACGCCACTTGTGACCACCACATCAGTAGCAGTACGGTGTCACTACGCGTCCTACTAGCAACTATGACTTACAGCGACGTTCCACTAAGGAGCTTAGCGTAGCAATAACTGGGTGACACTGGAGAGGGAAGTAATCAGTTTAATACTTGCATCTTGATTGCCTGTGATTTTTATCAGTCCCTGAGGAGATATTCGGCACAGTTCTTCGGACACTCTTTAACATTCTCATACTTAAATATCCCCGCTTTTTAATAAAATCGACAAGTTACAATTCAGCTTCATGCAAATAAAGGAGAGGTATGGGGAACGGGAATAAACTTCTAGGATCCACAAACAGAGGGGTAACTGAGAGACTGGCAACTCCTCAACAAGCGTTCTGCTCCATGGCATTGTTGATAGGATATAATTATGTAAACCGAAATTAAAATTTCCCTACAACATCAGTTTAGTGTTTCCGACAGTGTTGCCACGCCATGAAGTATGTCACGTGCTTATTTTTAACTTCTGACACTAGAAGAAATTTTCACACGCATTCCACTTAGGATTATTTATTTAAACGAAAGGGAAGGTGTGTGTTTTTCGCTTGTTTACGAGTCACAATTTTGATAAAGTAAAAAAATGCAACGACTGTCAAGAAATAAATGGCGCTCCTGGTTTTATCCATTTGCCATTTGCAGCTACACAATATTTGATGTTAAAACACCCTCCTTCGTATTGAAACCTAGCTGGAACACCTCACGGGGACGGAGACGTGGGTAAAGTAGCAGAATAAAAGAGAGGAAATAAAATCTGCAGTGTTTGTTTCTGCAATTTACATTATTCTACAGAGCGCCGTTAGCTTATGCATAATTAGTTCCACCTCCTGTTTGAACACGGGAAACTGAAGAAATTTTGTCCCTTTCTCTCGTTTTCCCTCCTACATCCGGTAAGTTCCCCTTCATGAAGACGCTTTTGTTCAAGGTCATGTATCAATACAGAAGGGTGGCCTTTATTACCTCAAATATTCATCGTCTTTTGAGTCATCATCACAACTACCTAGTAGTTACCATAAAAGCAACTCAATTCTAAAGCAAAAGAAGTGCTTTGTCGTACGGTTTCCAAAAGCATTTTTTGTTGAGGCCTTCGCTGTTCCGGTTTCTTAGGCAGCGTTGATTGGTAGTTAGTTACAAAAGTTTCGGGACGGCCTGTCGGTCCAATCTTCAAGGTTAGAAGGTTAGACGCTTCGACCCTTCAAGATGGGATCGATAAGCAGATAAAGTTTGATTTCGGGCCTCCGCCGCGATGTTAATGCGATCTGCGCTCTTCTGGGGTGTTACGCGGCGTCGTGTGGTAATTGTTTATCGACCTTCCCATGTAGAAACTATGTACGTTACGGCTTACCGGCTTTCTTTTCTTCTTGGCCTCTTTGACTCTTGAAGATGTGACCGATATGTTATCTCGAAACCTTGGTAAAAAATTACCACACGACGCCGCGTAATATCGCAGAAAAGCACAGATCTCAAGCCGATAAACTGCCTCGAAACGTCTGTCACTAACTACCAATAAATGCTGCGTAACATCGCAGACGAGCGAAAACCTCATTTACACGGCGGCGGAATACTGAAACCATGCATTCTTTGTTGTGCGGCGGCCGTCACTGGTCGTTGTTCATTCATTGCCGAGCAAAAACCTATATCTGATAAACTCACAAAAAATCAGGTGTTCTTTAACGTATCTTGGGAAGGAGATCATCAGGAACACCAGTGGACAGAAGTAGCTCAGCATCATGTCCAGTTGTTAATGGAGATGTCCAAATTTTGGATTCTGGTAACACGTAGCCTATTCTGTAACGTGGGTATATAGGAACATGTTAATAGAATACGTACATTCACTCCAAATTTAATAAAGCCTTCCTTAATGTATTTTCTTTTATAATTTTATTCCCTTCTTAAGCCACCAATTGTTCATTAATTGTTCAATCAACAACGCTTAATGCATAAATGTATGCATCCACTGTTCCACAGCCTGTCATATTTACTACGTAATCAACTCATTGATATCTACCTTCTGTAGCAGTTGAAGATTCTTCTCGGTTACGACACCGCTTAGTTTGGTAGGTAAGAGCTAAGAGCTACTCACTGGGGCGAATATGATGCGTCCAGATCCCTCTATCTTGAATGTGGAGGTAAAATATTACCACAAAATGTTATTGCACACTTCCGAGTCTGCACAATCTCATAATCCAGAAGAATGTAGTATGAATTTGTTTATTTCTTTCATTTATTAGTAATATTTTGAAAGGCACCTTTCATAATGTTCAGTGAGCTACATAGACCTGCATTCTCATTTGTATTTCTATTACCTTTGTACCTTGGTGATGTAGAGCCCTGGAAGCCATCAATTCGCAACACAAAGACATAACATTGAGGAATACCGTCAAGATTCCTGTTTCTCAGTGTGAAACTGGCCTCTGCTGGCTTCTCTGTAAGGCTCAGTACGTACCTGAAGCCTTCTTAGCAGGTACCAGAAGCTTCAACATGTTAACAGGAAGTGCAGGGAACATTCCACTCGACAAACACAAATCACTGCAGATTATACTAGTTTCATACGGAACATTTCCTGCAACATTCCGACTACGAGACACATTCACTCTGCTCCTCAACCCCTGTAATGCAGCGGTAAATATATGTACCACCTGCTTTAAATTCAAACGCTCTGATAACCGCAATAAACAACGATTATGTCCCTGAACAGCATTAATCACTTGGGATTAGTAATGGGGACGGAATATGTTAACGGTGTGGTCAGAATTAAATTTCTGTCCTAGTTTACTTCCCAGAAATAAATAAAAGAGGTTTATAGGATCACAATGCATTTTCACTCTCCATTTTCAACTTTTTAAGTGCTGACCAATTACCACGAAAGTTATTAGGAATATTATTCTACTGCAGAGTAGCCCAAAGTGTTCGTTCTACTTGCCTAAATCAGTCATGACAACATGGCGGAAGCAAGAAGTGAGGCGACAGCGACAATAAAGCCACTTACGTCTGGGCCACGATAAGGCGCAAGCTTATGATGACATTTATGAACTGCAGTTGAGTCTCCAGCCGGTGGCAGGGTACACAAATAGAAAAGAAACAACTATCTACATAAGGGGAAACAATACACAAAACAGTATAAAAACACAGAACACACAAAGTAGAAGGCAAAACCTACGAAGAATAAAACAATCATAAAATGAATAAGAAAAATATAAAACACGTAATTAAACATAATTAAGAGCGAAAAGACATAAAGCAAATAATTCATGTATACCAGACAATGGCAGAGACACACAAAACAATGAGACAACATACTATACAGTAACCCACATAACAGCTGCATAAAGTAACCAACATAAGAACTACATAACTATAAATCAATGATAATACCTACACACATTCCACCAAACACCTTCACTTCAATTCACTTCTGCACTTCACTTCACTTGACTTCGATCCCCATTTTAGTTAATACGTGTAATATGCCTTTAAAAATCTTCAACTCTTGATAAGGAATTATTTTTGTACAACACAGAACAATAAAGTGGTGGATGTACACATGTATTTTGTGAGATTTATCTGACAGCGACAATTAATGAATATTGAAGCCAAACAACTGAAGTTTGCTATGGAGGAGATCGTAAGCGTCTCTACATATTGAATATCATATCCAAAATTTCCCAAACAACTTTGGTTTAAACCCAGGCGTACCAATTCAGTACGAATAAAAACACGATCTTTCAAATACGCTACTTACTTCGCAGCTACTTCGAACCCACCTGCAAGTGATACGGTGGCGGTCATCCTCTAAGGAAAAGGGTTGCGGCCCAGCCCGGTATTTTAGTTTCTTTTAGAGTTTCTGTGTGTTCGATAAGCAATACGATGCTGCTATAAGTGATTTACCGCTCACGCATGACCAGCTTTCCAAATTATACCTGACAGTTTTGATCGCCTATAAATTTTAGGAGGCGTACTCACTTCCGTGCCTACCCTAAAAATCCGTGTTGTTACTAAGGAAAACCGATTTCTTAGCAATCATGAAGCCTCAAAACCAATGATTGATGGGCTGACACATGAGAGTGGTCATTATGCACAACTACTATTGCTAAAACCGGGCTTTTCCGTCAGTTCCGGGCAACTAATACAAAAACTGCAGTTAAGTTTTGGCTCACAACTTCAAACCAGTTGTTTCTCAATTACCCAAGAGACCAACATGCACAGAACGTTGCTTCATAACACTTACGTCTAAATTATGCGCGGGTGCAGCGACTCGCTACGGGCTGGGCAGTCCGGGGATCGAATCCCGGTGGGGGCGTGATTTTTCGTAGCCGTCCAAACCGGACTTCCAGCCCACCTGTACTCCTGTACCCACCCACCTCCACAAGCGCCGGGATTAAACAAAGAGTAATGCTATGCGTCTACTTCCCGTCAGACCCTTCATGGCCTGTTGTATGGTGAATTCTACCTCACTTAACACTAAGTACAGAGCTCTTCCGAAATGCGCAACGTGAAAGATATCATGCGGCGTTACAAATTATACGTTTATATCATATATGACAGTAATTTTTGCTGAATATTTACTTGGACAGACATAACTGTTCTGTAACAATTAATAATTAATTGTTGTTGTTGTTGTTGTTGTTGTTGTTGTTGTTGTTGTTGTTACTGCTGCTGCTGCTGCTGCTGCTGCTGCTGCTGCTCTTTGTGGCTCAACAGCCATATTGTGGGCTTAGGCCTCCTCATTTTTGAGGTTCCATGATCACACTCATTTAGACACACCACAATCGGTAGGACTTCTCTGGACGAGTGATCAGTCTGTCGCAGAAACCTCTACCTGACAACACAAACACTCTACAAGAGACAAACATGCATGACCCCGCTGGGATTCAAACCCACGATCCCAGCAAGTGCTCGGCCGAACACCCACGCCTTAGACCGCGCGGCCACTGGGATCGGTAATGATTAATAATTACTCAGCTGAAATCACTGACAAGACACCCGGAGCAGTGAAAAGTGGACCTTTGTCAAGTGATGAATTTAAGTTAATCAATTATGAAATTTATAATTCTAATTAGCCTGCGTGTGTAGTTGTTTACCTAAAGACCCCTCCAAGTTAACTGATTATGTAATCAAAAAAGTACACACGTTACCAATTACGCTTTATTTCTTGGCTTCTATGCGTTTCGACGTATAACGACATTTACAGGGAGACTACTTTGAATATTACACAGAGGCACTCAATTTTACTTTAGTATAAAGTAGATGTAATTTAAAAGTGTGACTTTCTATAATGTAATATTTTGTACACATTTACTTTAAGTCTAAAAAATTACTTGAATTTCTTATTGCGTAAATGTATATGAACTGGTAAAAAGGTATAGCAATCCCTTTACAGGCCTGGACAGGCCCTGAGGGTTCCAGGAGGGTGAAACTCCCAGATTTCGAGACACTCAGCACATGAAGTTGGTCAGCTTGTCAGCGATATGCACCGGGCCCTTTTACTCCGCAGGAAATACTTGTATTCCTGGTACTCATTTCTGTTAGAGGCTGAGTCGACCCCAGGGCCATAGTGCGGCCGGAAGGATTGTGTAAATGAAAAATTCCAATGTCACCATCGGGAATGAAATTATATGAACTGGGTTTCTTAAAATACAGTACACTGTAGTATATTATATAGTATAATTGCGTCCATTATATATTAATTGAAGGCTGTATATATATATCACGTAAAAATGCGCTATTTTTGTGTTACATACCATATAGGTGCAGAAAGCACAAACTTGTCTGCATTGTAGCATAAGTTATATTCAAAGCAATTGTGATAAGTTGTGTACCTGTTGGTTACATTAGCAGTTACTTTTGTGTTGCATGGTAAAAATGCATTATAGCCCTATATCCCACAGAATTCTCAATAAATGCAACCCCACATATCTAAGAGTCAAAACTAGCAAGAAGAAGTAAGTACAGAAAAAATGATGAATTGAAAAGAAATGCTAGAATTCAATAAGAAATACTCTAAGTCTGTTACGAAATAAAAACATCGCAGCGATGCGAATTTTTTTTTTTCATCCCAGCAAACTTAACATATTTGTATATAGACCACGTGCTTCAGTAGAAAGATCGTCACAAAAATAGGGTAATGCGACAAAAATAATCATCCTTGTTATACATTTTTCTGTCAACTTCAGAGTTTCAAAAATTTAAAGCGAAACCACTAAACTAATACGTAAGTGGACATGGTCTGAAGGCGTAGCGACAGATTCTTTGGAGGGATACCAAATGTTTCACGCTGCTAATGCCGACCAATGTGTGTTTGTAACACTCTTAGAATGTTGGTTCCGCGAGGTAGCCGTCTTCCATATTTTGAGTGGTCTGAGAAATCCATGAATCTTGACGAACGCGACGGCAGCATTATTTGTCCAGTAGTAAGAAAAGACTGGCCTGTCTGTACCACTCTACTGAACACTTATGACATTAATGAAAAAGTAGAATTGTGGAGTTATATGAAGACGATTTTATTATGAACCACTATGGCTGAAAATGGGAATTGCTCAATAAATTTAAATACGTCTCAGATATCGCAATTAAAAAGCATCTGCTCAACTATTTTCGCGCTAACACGCCGCCCCCATAGAGATGGATACACGATTCACCCTAAAAGAGCTTTCATTTTCTTACCATTTGAAGAAAGTCTAAAATGTTCGATCTTTTGTAACCCTTTATACGAAATGGAATATGAAAGCAGAGAAGGCTACATTTTGGCTTAGGCTACATGCGTTAAAATACGAAGCAGTTTCACTCTTTTACATAAGTTGGTAGCTCTTTCCCGCAACAATTCAGATGCTAGCAACTACTGTGCCAGCACTTATTTTAAATGCCTCCGCCTCTAATGGATTTGTAACCGTTTCCAGCACTTCGCCTCTTCAGCAATCTCTCGCAATGCATTCCACATAACACGTCACACAACGTGCTGAACTATGGCTTGTGGTGCTGGTTGATAGTACGTATGGCTTTGCACTCTGACTCAGCACCTTTATATTAGACACACTGCATCAAATGCCAAAACCTACGCAAGGCCACCGCCTTCTGAACTGCAAAACCGCGTAGCCTGACAAAAATCTGCAATGTCTCAGAGAAATTGGCTGCTTCCATCTTTTCCTGGAGATGATGGTAAGACTCTGAAAACTGATGCATTGCCACCAAAATGCAGGTAAATTTCTATTAGACTACAGGGTCTTATATCCCGGTAAGTGGCAACATTCCAAAAGGAACGTGAAAAAAACGTTGCAAAGAAAGAGCGAATAAAAAACCGCAGAAAAAATAATTAGTAGCCTTATATGTAATTTTATCAAACATACCTATAAGTGCATAAACATATATCACTTTCCTGCATGTTCGCCGACGGTAATCAGCTAGAGAACATCCGCCAAGGTACAAAATTTACGCCGTACTCTTGCCTGTGTATATCGTACCCGCGTCTGTTGATGTGACGTACCCAAGTATCAAGATAGATTTCACTTTTATAGGAACTGGCCAGGGTACGTACGAACGTTTCGGGCGTACCTGATGCCTCCACTTTCAGGGCGCAAGAATGGAGATGGAAGTAGTATGATTGTCAAAAACACTGCTATTTAGCAGGATACACGGCGTCAAATCCCAGAAGACTGCTTTATTAGTGCTTTTGTTTTGTGTAATACGATGTATGTGATGTAGTTAACCTTCGTAGAGTAAATTTGGAATCGCAGATTAAAATACGGCATAAAAAATAGAAAGAAAGTATTTCGAAAGTATCTGTATTCGAAATATGAGATATAAAAGAGAAGCAGAAGAATTAAGATAACACTTAAAGTAAAGGCAGGTAAAACATAATCAAGAAAAGGACTTTGTGGGAAGCAAGGCCGCGTATTTTGGTAGTTAGGTATGAATGTTTCGGAGAAACCTGCTGCTTCCCTTTTCAGGGTACAAGTTTAATGAGTTCTACACCAGACGACGGTAACCTCATGAATCACCGTCTAAAGGACCTCAGATCTATGGCGAATTTAGGCTTTCGCCTCGGTGTACTTGACCTCAACCTCAAACCTTACAAAGAAATTACTTCTTTACCTCATTTCCTGTCTTTTATTCCGTACTTCCTTTCTTCCCCTCTTCTACATTTTTCCTTACTTTTCATTTCTTTCTCTCTACTTCATTACCTCTTTCTATTCTCGCTACATTTGTAAACAAGACAAATATCAGCAGTCAGAACAAACGGTCTGACATCACCGACCACTCAGCTTGCTGCTTAAGAACAATCTTGACAGATTTCGGTCGCAATCTCGCCACCGGTTCCTAAATCGCAGCGTACTTATGACTGCACGGTTTTTGTGTCTGAGTTATATAGGATGTACGTGGCCCTGACAAGAACCCCCCGACCCGCCATCCTCTCCTTAATGATAACGACCGTCTTAAGACTCATTATAACCAAGTTTGCCACTTGACTCCACCATGTTGTGTAGACAGCAAAACACGAACCACTTTGCGCGTCTAATAAAGTGGAACACCCGAAACTGAAGTGGCATCCACTCCAGGACGCTGGAGCTTAGCGCATCTGACTCAATACGAAGTACAAGAGTGTAGGACTTATCTTCGGTAGGAAAGGCAAGAAAACAAAACGTTCATTTAAAACAATTCAAGAAGGATATCTGTTTACTCCTTAATGACCTGTACTCATCACCAAATATTATTCGGGTAATCAAATCGAGAACAATGAGATAGGCGGGCATGTAGCACGTATGGGGGGAAAAGAGAGGTGCATACAGGATTTTGGTGGGGATACCTGAGGGAAGGCGACCACTTGGGAGACCCAGGCGTAGATGGGAGGATAATATTAAAATGGATCTTCAAGACGTGGGATGGGGGAATGGACCGGATTGAGCTGGCTCAGGATAGGGACAGGTGGCGGGCTGTTATGAATGCGGTAATGAATCTCCGGGTTCCATAAAATGCAGGGAATTTCTTGACTAGCTGAGAAACTATTAGCTTCTCAAGAAGGCCTCTGCTCCATGGAGTTAGTTATCTGTTTATTCAGTCACTTCCTACGGCAGTTTCCTTATGTAATTTCCATGTTGCCGAGAAAATATCTCCCTTACTAACAATTTATTTTGTAATCCTGGCATGCACACGCAGTTGCTGCAGTAGCCCCATACCCGTACAGCAGTAGTTAGCATGTGGCGTGCTTCTGCGTGATCTAAAATAAGTACAAGGCTTTAATGAAGGCGTACGTCCTTCTTTGCCTGGCCTTCAATGGCACCCACATACGCAGTAAGGTTGGGGGTGTTTTGCTATAAATAAGGTACGCGTGGGCGTTTAATTATTTCATTATCTTGAAGTATATATTCACGTTGTGGCTAAACATTAATAGCGAGGGGCTTGGAGAACAGCTGGCTGTATTATATGAACCTGCAAAAAATGCCGAACCTTCAGTCATGACAAACAGATTCTTGGCGTCTGTATAAAATGTAGGAAACGTATAAGACCAAAAATTATTTATTTGCTTTAAACAGGTTGTATCTAGTTTTACGAATGCAGCTATATTAAGAGAAATAAAAGAAAATTCTAGCCATTGAAAATAAGAGACCCCAAAAGATTTTTAACATATCACTTACACAGCAACATATCACTTACACAGCAACATATCACTTACACAGCAACATAATTAAAATCCATATACTCATTCCAGTATTAAGTTGGATTCGTTCTACTTGGTATCGGGGTGTACCGCCATTATTTTCCAACCCTAGACATCACAGGTTTTCTTAAAAAATAATGACATATGAGGGTTCAGGAATTAAAACAATTATGGATTTCGTTAATAAGAAGACACCGGTTTATGGCACGGATATTCAAATAGTGGTCCGCCAGATTCTTTCCAACGGCACGTGAACGAACAAAAATGGAGAACTATAAATCTTTATTCTGTTATACTTATTTGATAAAACATCTAATATTTCTGTTGGCAAAATATCATAAACCGCTTTAATAACACAAACGTTAGGCCTATCCTGCTTTAGAAACGAAAGAAAATACAGAGTTTGACCCACGAAATATACTTGCAGACTAACCCCAAGTTACTGTAGCCCCATATCTGTGTTTTTGACCCTGTAATAACTTCAGAGCCACTAAAGAGGATTTTATGAGATTTACTACCTATATCACTAATCCAGATTTTTTACCAGTAATATTGGTACTTGTCATTACAACAATAAAACATTTTTAACTTTCCATGAGAAACTTACAACCCCTATATCTAGCTACGATTTTGAAGCAAACCCTTCCACTGATCCACTCGTATATGAGTACCTTATAATCCTACAGGGGTACAATAAAATCACAGTTTCTCTGAATATGCACGCTGTGAATTTGAAGAGCTTTTGAAACACAAACTGATACAATAAGCTACGCTAATATCGAGAGCTGATATTTTATTGGCAACGGTTGATGCTGTAATACTGACCAAAGCGTAGGCACCACCCACCTACTTCTTCAGGACACACTGCTTTCCGCAGTCACTACCACCTGGCGTACATATAAGTAATTCTAAGAAAGACTTCATGCATGGTGAGAAAATAGCGACAAAAATTCGCCACTCACAATTTTATTACATACAGACTCTGAGAAAGGAAAACCGCACTCCGACACACAGGCGACAGCACACCGTCAGACTCACTTGCTTAACCCATCAGGTTAGGGCAGAGATCATATCCAGCGTTTGGACTAATACAATGCCCTTAGAGTCGCTGTCTTGAGAGACCAAAGTTAAACATGAAAGTAGCATTTACGTGTATAATTCTTGTCGCATTTTGGGGCCACCTTCTAGCAGAGTGTAACAAAATATCTCACAGAACACCGTGCGATAAATCTTTTGCAGAACTACTGTGCAGGTAAGCACTGTACGTGCAGTGGAAGTAAAATTTTGTGTTTCTCCTTCATTAATGCTACAGTATGACAATAAACTGAAGAGTGGCGGTATACGTCCTCGCTTTCTTAACCTCAGCACTAGGTAAACGTAAATGGACACCTTTGACTCCCGGCCGCTTAACGTCGCGGAAAGCATGCCTATTACCAAATGGATAGGATAATGAGTAGGCCCCACAGCTGGTGTGGATGCTTTAAAGAGAGAAATTTCATGTCCTGCTCGGTATCGAAATCCGATTCCACAGTAGTTCATCCTGTAGCCTAGATACGACAGTGAGTGTAATAACTCGGTTACATTATGCGCGTTTACGTCAAACAGGTACTTTGAATTTTGCAGTCAATTGTTGAGATCGTTATACTTCACGTTGTCTGCCATGTTAGAATTAGTGAAGGCAACGAGAAGCAGCAACAGGCTAACAAGTTTACAAGGCGTTTAACGCAAATGAGTGGACTAGGCTATTCAAAAACTTATGGAAGGTTGACACAGATGGCATAAGGTTAGAACAAAACCACGTTACAAGCATCACATTCTTTGACTGGTGACAACAAACTGGGATAGAAACCAAGGAATTGATTTCAGGACCCAGCTGGCCAGATTTCACCCTCTTCTGCTAGGGATATTTATATTTTCCAGTAATTTATGTGAAGTCGCTTTAGCGGAACACGTGGGCTCACGGGTAATTCGTCATCAGAGGAGAATTCTTCGTGTCCCCTGAGAAGGGTGTCTGTCATCGGAATGAGGGAGAGTGGCTGATCTGAGAGCCGTACATAAAAGGATAGCAAGGAACAGAGAGAATAAGAAAAAGGACAGCGAGAAATAAAGAAAGCAAGAAAGATATATGATCTTAGAAAGTCACAGGGAAGTAGAGATAAAGAGAAAAAACAAGGTAGAAGGTAAGGGATAAAGAAAGACAGGAAGCGGTAAAAAATAGAATCTGCGACATAAAGAAAGCGACAAACACAGAAAAATTGAAGCAAGGGAGAGGATAAAAAGCAAACCAGGAATCATAGCGAAAGTATATTATGTTTTAAAGAATAAGAAGAAAAGGCAGAGAAGAAGAGTTTAAATAAAGAGGCAGAAAAGACGGATAGAAACGACAAAGGCCATTAAAATTGCCGTATTCTAGGATGTGATGCCGTGCAGCAAATCTGCATTGTCAACGCCGTAAGAAACTCAAACGTGCATATAATTTGTAATATCTTACGAAATTCTGAAGCGACAGTACAACTGCGGACTACAAAACACCTAATCAGTTCTACTTCACAGTTCAACTGCACAATGTTTGTGCATGCGTCTAGGATCGGATTTTGTTAGCAGAAGATAACTAGACCACCAGCGCTGGAGAATAACATCCTGTCGAACCCAAACCAGTAGATGACTCCCAACACTTTCAGCTGAAAATAGAAAGAGATTCACGTTCAAAATTCCTGTGTTATTTTTGGAATAGGGAAGGAAGGACAAAATCCAGATACCAGTATTCCTAAGTGTATTACACCATCGTCAGCAACATTTGTTGTTCATAAACGTTTCTCATATTAATTTTCCATGCCACGTATCCACCCATCCATGCAAAAACCGGAAGCTTATTGTCTTCAAATGGTTCGTCAAAATTCAGTATGGAACAAGATCAGCGGTTAAACCCACAGCGACGTTTCCACTGACGAACCACAATAAAACTGCGAGTAAACTGATTCACACCAAGCGGCTTTAATTTCCTCTCTCCCTCATGCCCACAAATGAAAAGAGAGAGCAAAAGGGGTGTATTTGTGCACAAATAATCGAATTCTGCTGTAACGCCCTCACACAATTCGAAGGCTGGCATGAGGAGGACACCTGGTGTCAATGGAAGAGCTTTTTCACAATTTCATTTAGATACATTCAATTACCTTCGTCCTTTCCCCTTGCGAACGGAGAAGTGGTTGAAGGAAAAAATCACGTGGCACTGCTGTCTGTATCGATGAACACTGTCACACACCCACAGGTAAAACAGGTATCAAATACATGAGGCCATTGAACACGCGAGGACACACACAAGTAAGTGTCAAAATCGTATCTTGCACTGAGTCATTCCGTTCTGTCAGTTTATAAGTAAGAATAAATTAAACACCGTCAGACACAACACAATTGTAAAAAAGTATATTAGCCTACATTTGTATATTTATTTTTCATATAATTCTTTATTATCATACCAATATTGCATATTAGGTTCCACATTTGCGGTTTTCCATACCGCATACGTTCAAAACTAACATGTATTATTTTACCAACCCGTACACTAAGAAAATATACATTAGAGTTTTAAACAGTTCCTGGCATGTTTCGATGCATATTACATCATCCTCAGGCAGCTACGTTAAAACACTAGGGAACAGCCGAAGCAAGCCAGTCTTTTTTATACAATATAAAATTGTGTTGTGTCAGACGGTGTTTTATTTTATCCATATTTAAAACCGCATCTGTTCAGTTAACAGCAATCTCTTATCATAATCCGCTAAGTCAAAGTTTCGAACGTTCAATCACCTATAACGGAAGTCACTACAAAGTAATTAGCATATCTTCCTATTAGGGAAGTCCTAGATCTGGTTCCTGACTTTTATCCCAACTATTCTAATACAAGCATTCCATGCAAATTCTACGCAAATAATTATTCCATCATTATCGCTTTCGCTTGGGCCTACATAATTAAAACACATTTTATTGCTAAGTGCTACACAATTCGGTTGAAAACTCTGATGTAGATACTCACTGATTTTACTGACGTTCAAAGAGATATGGGAAAAGCACGCCCTACCGTCCGTCAACATTTGAACGATACAAGGTGTACTAATATTTAACCAATGCAACACAGTTTTTCGACCAGAAAGTGGAATCCCGTGTTTTGTTTTTCTTCTGTCTCATTCTTTGCCGGTATCGTCGGAATGATCCCCCCACAGACATACACAGACACGCAAACTGAAAGTTCTGGCACTCAGCCCTCTCAGCTCAGTTCATGTCGAATGACTATTTCTCTGTACTCATCTTTAACTTCATTTACGGACTGACTAAATGAGAGCAGGCCTACTTATTTTCTCGCATACAGAACATTTTTTTAATTGTCTAATATAGTATACATCTCCACACTCTTAAAAATTTAATTTCCTTATCTTGGAATTTAAAAAACAACAAAGCGACAGAATAAAATATGCCCTCGACATAATGATTACGGCCTTTTTGAAGGCGACACCTAGTTGTTTTGTAGAAAGGTATAAAGATCTCGAAGAAATTTCCTATATCCATATTGAGAAAAGAAGTTTCCTTCTACCTTCCTAATGGTTGCCATTCCCAGAAGACTGTGACCTTGACACTCACCACAGTCAGTATCTCAAAGTTCGCTTCATAATATTATCCGTCGTCACAGCCATGTTGTTACTGAAAGAATTAGTTCAAAAATATCTTTAAATAGACGAAAACAAATAAGATTGACATGGTGGAAAGATGCAAAGGCAATAAAGGTGAAAATGAACTGATTAAACTTGAAGTAAATGGAGACTAGTAGTGAGATGCATGCTTTGGACCTTTCGTCGCCACAGCACAAGAAGACTATTGCTTGATACTATCTGGAACGTCGTAAGAAGCTTAGTTCAAAGCAGCGCACAGAACTGGACGTGGACGTGAAGCAGGTTTGGACCCTCAGCTGTTAATCGCCGGCAGGACGAGTGTAATCCGCCGCTCTCGAGGACTTTCTGCTACGGACAGACCCATTATAAATCGTCGCAACTCGAGAGACTGCCCCTCCCACACCCCTCTTACAAGAATGTACCTAGATTTCAGATAAACTACCCAATCGCTGTTTCTCTTGGTTTTTCTTTCTAAAACACCACGAGTTCAATTCCTTGTTAAGTCCACGCAGGCCTATGTGATTTACGTTCTGTTTCATACCGAACTTTCCTTTACTTTGTTACCTGAGCTTAAAAACAGGTAAAACACTGCATTTTAAACAAACAAAGAATTTCCTTATATAATTTGCGTGCTTCTCATGGTAAATACCGATTACTTCCCTGTACCACATTAACCGATTGGTACTTACAATGGAAATTGAGTTTTCTGTGAGGTACGAACTAAATACCCCATTCTAACCAACTAGTGGTTATAGCGATCAGGTTTCCCGCGGTGTTCCCCCCTTCTATTGCAGATGTGGTGTTGGCAAGCAAACGAAATATTTCACTACATGCTTCTCACGCAGACCTCCAAATACTAACTTCAAAACTTCCGCCCCAACGTAGCCATCTCAACGTTATAAAACTTAGGTCACACTCTATTTAAAAATCAACACAATTCAAAATTGAGCCCAAATATTCTACTTCTTTCTATACTGCATACTCAAATAATCCACTTCTCATAATTTTACCTTCGTCGCTTACCGACGTTTTAGTTTGTCTGCAGCTTACCTTTACCAAAAGAACAAGCGGACACTGCTCGGGAACTTCAGAACCGTAAGTTCTGTGTTTCCTACCCTCCCCCGTAACAAACGTAGTGTTTTCCATAACATTCCCTACTCCTTCTGCCTCTTCAGTCAGTCAGTCAATAAGTCAGTCAGTCAGTCAGTCAGTCAGTCAGTCCGTGAGTCAGCAGTTACTGAGTGGTCAGCAGGTTACAGGCTGGTATTACATGCTTCTCAGGCATCCCTCCCAATTTGAAATTCGTCACGTTAAACCAATATCTGTGCTTGCCATCAAGTCGTCTTTCCAAATCATGCAACTCGCAATTAATCAGTAAATTAGAACACGCCGCGCTTGTCTCACGCTTCATGTACCACAAACCTCCCCTTTTTTTTTTTAGTTTTTGGCTTCACAGTGTTGATGAATATCCGGATATTCCCACAATTTTAATCAGTATTCAAGGGAAACATTACAAGACAAAATACAGCCTACTACGACAGCCTCGGCGACCATAATCAACGGGATTTCGATTGTCGGATTTTGTGAAAATGTGGATACAATTTCTGATTCCACAAGAGCTGGAAATTACCCTTCCGGCAGAATGAATGTTAATCGCTAAAGGAAAATCTGCATTTTAAAGCAGTAATTTTACTTACGCTCCTAACATTTTGTTGCAGAACCGTGGATTACATTATTTCCGTTGTATGTACTTAAACATGTGTCTAAATTAAAACGAAACCCCCTCACAGAATCTGAATTATCCTCAAATGTTTCTTTTGAAAGAACATGCCGCTTGCGTTCTCGCTTTATATTTAACCCTTTAAAGACGAAGCGTATCTGCTTTACGTAAGGATTCAGTGCGTACCGCGCTGCAAACACTCTCCACTTCGGTTATAAAAACCAGTCTCTTAATGTTTTATAAGGCAAAAGTTGCTGTTTGTTCTGAGATCCGTACAAAACACATAAACACACTGTGTGGGCAGAACGTAGAATTTTTTAATGTTAAACCTGGTGGTACGTAAAGTTACCGCTAGGCTTTAAAAGGTTAACAAGAAACCTGCTTTCGACATTTGTCCACATGCCCACATTTTGTTTTCCCGGGAAGTGAAACACGAGCAAACCGACTTCAAATTAGCTATATTTTTACGGGATTTTTTCCTTACATAAGTTTTCTCAGATTACGCATACATTATATTTACTCACAACAACAAAAACAACAACAAGAACAACAACAACAGTTCAATCACAACTAAAGCCCTCTGTGTTACACTGTGCTTCATATTTAGGAACAAAAACATCAACAATGATTAGTATCACAATAGAAGCCCTCTGTGTTAAATTCAACTTCACATTCAAGAATAAACAACACGTTACGACTGTCATGTATACCTTATAAACTGGACTGCATGCCTAAGCCTTCAGGTGACGTACTGTAATTGAACGCGCTGCGATAAAACTTCTGGAGCTGAGCCATAAACTGCACGATAAACCTGTCAACAGCGATAATGCATATTTGACAAAGATGCTCTGGATATGTGTAATCTTTGACTTAACAGTTTAAGCTAGCTTAGCTTAAGTTGCATTACATAAAAGTAGATTAGGTTAGGTTTGTTTAGTTATAAATAGGCCTATACATGTACGTCTTTCATACATGTTTTATATTAGCAGAAAGAAAGTAACTGATGGGATGAAGATTTACATGGAACTGCGCCGATGACATAGTTTGGAATGGACCAAAACACAGACATATATAACAGGGGTGTCCTCTTTATTATAGAGCATTGTCCTGGCCGTCATACCTCAGGTGGTCAGTCGAAGGCTTTCACTGTGAGTCCCAACTTCAAACCATGCCAATCCATGTGTGACACGTAGTGTACACTGAGACATGTGGCAGGTCCCTATCGCAGAACTCTAATTTTCACCTGTCAAATAATATTAAATTACCCTCCACATTAATTTATGTATAATATGAGGGATGGTCAACGGCAGCATTAGAAATCGCAGCTCCATGAATTTAGTGTCTCATCCTAACCCAAGAGACTACAGAAAGACGCTACGCCCATACCTGCAAAGAACACCGTTAGTTAAACTATGAAAAGATGGGTTTATTACAGCCAGTCCCTGAAGCCAGGGTCAAAGCTTCAGTCTTTATTTATTCACTACGAGACAAGTCACTAAAATACATCGTACTGCATTTGTACCATAAAATCTCTTTTATGTAACTGTAGCTGACTGTAGTTGCATGCAGAAATGAATACAAACAAAATGCTTTCTCGAAGGATATCTGCGTCTGTATAGCTATTCGATTTGTTTTGTATATTTCTCTAGGGCGTCACAAAATCCTTTGGGCTATGGACCAAATTTTACGAATATCCTCATTCCTTCTTATTTAAAATGTGAGTTTAAGAGCATCTGACCCAAAATGTGGCATTATTTTGCTTGTATTCGCTACTGAACTGTTGTGTCACCATCTGCAGGAAAAGCTGAAAACTTCAAAATACAACATGTAAATTTTACAAAACGGAAAACAAGAGACATTTAATTATGCATAATGGCTTAGCGAGGGAACTCGTCTTCAAACACTGTGTTTAATTATTTGGAAACGTTTTCAAGGAGTGATTTCGAACTGTTTGGTAGGAAATTGTAAATGAAGTTGCACCACAGCAGAGCCCTCTAGCTAACAACTTCGTCTTCACAAGATTCTACCAACATTCTCTTTACTTCACACCTGGGACTAGGCTTAAGGGTCCTGCAGTGCGGGAGAGTCATGAAGGGACAATGGGACTCATTGCGTCGATATATATTAACCACATGAAACACTAAGTTCATAGTGAATTCTAGGTACTTCCTTAGGCACCTGAGGCTTGAAAAATGTTTCTCAGATGTTTACCAGACGGATAGGGCGAAGATGGAAATGAATATGGAACAATAGTTAGATGATAACTTACTTGTGGAGGTGAAGGTGAAATCTTCCCAGTCAACCCGAGGAAGTCATAAGAGGAAATCACAAGCATAGCTGCCACTCATATTTAGCCTCGGCGCTAAGTGGAAATGAGTGGTTAACTTCACGCCCCGGGCCCTTTATACCAGGGAACGAACGCCGGTACCCGTTGAGTAGGTAGCTGGTTCGGCCCCAGCTTGGATTTCTTGACCCTTTAAGATGGGACAGGTAGGTTGTCCCAAAACGTCGATACAGAATTACCACTGTACGCTGCGTAATATCCTAGAACAGCGAAGACATCATCTACAACGCAGCAGAAGCCTAAAATCACGCAAGAGAACAAACGCTTTCCCCTACCAGGATTCGAACCCCGGGCAGTGCAGCCCGTAGCTTAGTTGCTATACCAACTACTCTACCTCGGCTACCTATAATTTACCAGAGAAAGTCGAAGTACTGGGTGCGAAGCGTGTCTATGTGCTTTGTTTTACCACAAAACTCACACGGGGGCCGGGATAGCGTAGTCGGTATAGCGACTCGCTACGGGCTGGACGGCCCGGGGATCGAATCCTGGTAGGGGAAAGCGTTTGTTCTCTTGCGTGATTTTAGGCTTCTGCTGCGTTGTAGATTTTCCGCAGCCGTCCAGACCGGCCCACCCAGCCTCCTGTGCAATGGGTACCGGGGCTCTTTCCCGGGGGTAAAGCGGCCGGGGCGTGGGGCTAGCCACCCCATCCCCTCCTCGTGCCGAGGCTCGCGAACGGGTAGAGCTATACCTATACTCCCCTCTTGTGCCCTCAGGGTCTGTTATAGGGTGAACCTTTAACTTAGATCTCACACGGACTTGGTTGGAATCAAAAGCGTGCCTCAGCAGTGTCGGCGACACTAACTGCCTGTGACATGATACGGTGTCCTGAGTCGTCGCGATATTAATCTAGACAATGTGTGGAAATCCAGTTCCCGCCTCACTATAAACACACGGTCTTCATTTTAAAGCTTGATTAATGTTGCACAGGGAAACGTTCGCTATTTATTATGACAGCCGTACGCAACACACACATGCACTTGTGGGCAGACGGAGGTGCGCCAATGTTAACCCTTTCAGGCACAAAGAAGTGTTCATATTTTTCTCATGTGTCTCAGAATAAACAACAAATACTTTCCGACAGCTATAAATATTTAATCTCGTTTATTGACAAGCAGTGTGTTTGCTGTGGTTAGGCATTCAGGAACTTTTCAACTTGCTCATACAGTGTGCTTATGTTTCGAATAATTTTCAGAATAGGCAGAGATGAGTTTATACTAGCATTAAAAGGTTGGTATTTGTAACTGACACTCAGTGTGTTATATGTGATGTAATGCCTGGCTTTCTGAATCACATTTATATGACCTTCGTGCTTCAAAAGGCAAAGGGATTAAACTAGCCTAAAATCAACCGATGTACATAAAGAATAGGGAAAAGATATTTGGATCTAAGAGGGAAAAAGTAGACGAAGGATACAGAAAATTGCAAATTGGGGAACTTCATTATTTGTAAAGTTCACAAAATATTATTCGGACGAAGAAATAAAGAAGATTGCTACAGGCATGAGTGTAACGGGCATCGGAGATAAGAACTGTGTAAAAAAAGCTTTTAATCTCAGACTTCCTTACAATGAAGAGCAAAACTCCAGGTACCTTACGTAAAAATGACTTAAAAGCGACCTTGAAATTTTATGAGCTAGTTGCCACTAAGCCAACTACTAAGTACACTTTCCACCGCGTTGTACTTTGGTATTTTAACGTAATCTTTTATAATCAATTTATCAGTTTAAATAGTTCTGAATTTTAAACAGAAAGCATTTAAAAGCGAACTTTTCAAAAACACTGACTTAAATTACTTCAGAATCTTTGGAAAAATATGTACAATTCGTAAGATATCACACTTGATAGAATAAACGTATACACTTAGCCGTGTTCATTTACACGAATTATTTTCAGCATAATTTCCACTGCATTCATCTTCTGGTCCAATTCATTACACGTAGATCCGACCAGTTTTGACAGCAACATATATATGCATATATAACTTATACATAGGCCCATATACAAAGCCGAATAGCAAAGGTTAGCCATATATATGCATAGACACGATGTAATATATTACGTTTGGTTAAGCAGCTTCATGAATCCATCGCCAGTTTAGCAAATACTGCAACAGCACACCTGCTGTGAGAGTGACATTAACCCGATAAGCCAACACTTGTTCCTCTGAACGAATCTTCAATTCCAATTAATTAAAAAAAGGTCTTCGTTTTTACCTCTTGCCGTACTAACTAATTTTACGATTGCATCAAAAAGAAAAAGGAACTTTATAAAAGATATTTCTGCTAGGCTAACCCTCTCTATCGTCTTCTGAGTTCTTAAAAACGAAATAAACAGAATGATTGTTAATCCTTCTCTTCTACAAAGCATACAGTAATTATTCATTTGATAGCTTAAGAAGAATGTTGAAAAAAAATATGGACATAGCAGTGAATAGATGAAGAAACTAAGGAGTTAGAAAAAGAAACGTGTGAAAGAAGGAAAAGAATGCAGTAGGTAAACGAGGGAGGAAATTGGAAACTTTTTGTGGGCGTCAAGTTCTTTGTGTGGAAGTGGAGTAGAGAGACACAGACAGAAACAGACGCACGCATAGCACCGTTACTAGCTGTCAGACGGTTGAATTAATGAACATCAAGTTGAACCGTTAATTATTATTGTGTGTGTCCTCCTGAGATTCCAAACAGAGACTGCAGCTGAAACCAGACAAAAGCATAACATTTGCAAGTTGTCTGCTAGGGAGAGACACAAGATATATCCAAGCAGAGGGCAGAGATGTTCGGCGCAGCTCAAAATCCTGCGTTTGTGTCTTGGTTAAATTCCAAGTAGTAAAACGAACATAGTGTGATAATTTATGTAATATCATGGGAATACAAACAGCGATTTGGTTGAAGTAATTGACCCCTAAATTTAAACTAAATAGTGTTAAGAAATTCCGTTTCTACATCAAAGAAACCATTTTGCATCGCAAGAACAAATATGAATCAGTAAGCGATATATAAAGAAACAATCGCTGATTATTATAATAATCACACGTAGTCTTAACGTATAAGCACACAACGTGGGTTAACTGCAGTTGCTTACTGCTACAACAACAGCAAACGTAGCTAGCGTTTTGTTTTAGGGGGTCAAGGAAGAGCATGCAGATGTATTATTTACTATATCACTAGAGTGTTTAAATCAAGGACGTTGAGAAAAGTGGGTCATGTAGCACGCACGAACATATATAATGAACCGAAGTTAAAGCTATCCCTATACAGGCCGGCACAAGCCCCTAGTTTTCCAGTCGGTTGAGGCTTCCAGATTTCCAGACAGGCGGCATATGAAGGTGGTAAGGTTGTCAGTCCTATGCACCGGCCGCCTTTACCCCCAGGAAATATTCCTGGTATTCATTTCTGTTAGAGGATCAGTCGACCCCAGGGCAATAGCGCGGCCGGAAGGATTAAGTCAATAAAAAATTCAGTGACTCCATAGGCAATTGAACCCGAGGCCTTCCGGCTTGCAGCGCAGTGCCTGAACCAACTGTGCCACCGCGTACCCTGATGACATATATACTTATATTCTAAAATCGTGCTTCAATGACAATGACCCCGATGACGGAGATCCAGCAGGCTCACGGAACGTTGGTTTTTAATCCAAATTTGACGCAGTCGTTAGTATTCCTGTCATTTGTTTTCAGCCCACGACTCTGCCACGTCTTACTATGAGACCCCAAACTCATTCTGCAGGTCATGTCAAGCATGCCAGGAACAGAATTTAATTTGGGTGGCATATATTTTTTATTCTCTATTATATTCTCAAAAGTAATTTAAAAATGATTCGCTCGTGCAATTAGAGCAGCGGGCGATACTGGCGCCAGCCAGGCAGCAGGTGTAAGAGAAACAAATGAAGGTAGAAGACCGCTATTTAGTAGAATTACGCAATACAGAAAGATGAGAACTAGGATGGGAATTCTACAAGCAGCTGTGAGTACAGCTCACTACACAGCAGCTGAGAAGAAACTGTAAAAGTAAGCCTATGTGATAAGGAAATACGAATATTCGTACTTTCCCTATGATACCGTAATTTGTGATTTACTTTAGGGCGATAGTATTCCTTGTAAGTGCGCGATGTATAAGGACGCCGTTAATTGGTAAGGTTAGATGACAGATAAGGTTAGGTGACAGGTAAATTAAAGGAAATGGAGCATTGATGTAATGGTAATGACAGGAGAAACCCAAATTGTTTGGAGAAAACCTCTCCCAGTGCCACTTTTTCCACCACAAATGCCGAATGGACTGAACTGGGATCGAAATCGGGCTTCCGCGGTAAGAGGACGGCAACTAATTGTCTGAGCCACTGCACGGCCCTGACTTGTATTGTAATTATTGGAAGACGCTGCCAACAAATCACCATGCACAGAGTCTTATGAATTGATAATAGTAAATAATTAATTAGATAGGATGTGATAAGAAGTGGTCGTGACCTAATTTAAAGCACAATCCCAGAATTTTTCTAGAGAAAATGAAGAAAACCACGACATACCTAGGTCATGGCAATCGGTGTTCAGTTTCAGATTCAAATCGATGACCTCCAGGATGAAAACTCCCGCCTGAGCCAACATTCTTGCTGGGTTGACAATATTAAAGGAGATCGTAGAGAAAGAGGGTGTAATTGTGTAAATTGGCTTAAACTGAAAATTGAGGTTCCCCGCGCGATCCGTAACACTATTACTCGTCCTCTATGGCATGATGCCGTATACTTCGGTAGATATGCAACAATTGTAGGGCGTAACCTGCTGCCTCCATTGTCTCCATCAACGCTGAAGATGGAGGGAACAGGCTCTTTTGAAACACTGTTACCTACCTGCCTAAATAAATTGCGTTACTTTTCTCAAAGAACATGACCTCTCGTTCATCTTGATTTGGACACGTTTATTTTCTTTTGTGTGAAGATGCATCCTAGTCCTGTAAAATCCATTTTAGTATTATCTTTCCGTGTACGCGTTAATATCCTCATTTTAGGTTTTCGGAATAAAATTTTGCTTCCATTTAATCAAGAGTACATTGACCGGCTGCGTAAATAAAAGCATGTGAAGGAAGCATTTGACAGTGTAATTAATAAAGATGCTGTGGGAAAAATCATCATAATAAAATACTAAAAATAAAAGATACATTAACAACTGTTTAATCTTTTTTAAAGTAACTTGCTATTTTCTTATGCCATTTACACTACATTATTAAACACAAATTTGAAACCAATATTAACCCTTTAAAGACGAAGCGTATCTGTTTTATATAAGGACTCAGTGCGTACCGCGCTGTAAACACTCTCCACTTCGGTTATAAAAACCAGTCTCTTAATGTTTTATAAGGCAAAAGTTGCTGTTTGTTCTGAGATCCGTACAAAACACATAAACGCAATGTGGGCACCACGTAGAATTTTTGAATGTTAAACCTGGTCGTATGCAAAGTTACCGCTAGGCTTTAAAAGGTTAAAACTGTTCTTAGGGAAAAAGGTAGTGAGGATTTGTGGTGCATACAACTCAGTGAGGATTGTCTCGAAAGGCGTGTTTTTGTGTTACTGGAGTTGATCCTTCGGATTGTGCTATTAGAAAATTAATTAATTATTAAATTGTACCTTAAGGAAGAGACTGAAGAGGTTGTGATGGTGAGAAATGGATCAAACTGGCCCAGGATCTTGTCCAATGGCGGGCTTTGTTATTAGCCGTGCTAAAACTTCGGATTCTGATATCAGAGTCAGTCCGTGTGTTACCTTCCTCAAGTATCACGTTGTAGCTCAGTCTGTGTCAAACAGCTGGCACTGTTTGCACTCTCAGCACAGTCCCCTCTGCATAATGTCACATTTACAATTCCTCAGCGTCTTCCATTTTATCTTTTGGTGGCTGTAATTGTTACAGCAGATAAACATCCTACAACTCACTCTTTCGAAGACTCAGAATTTAAGCAATACTAGCGTATTTTAAGGGCATTTCTTAGTCAGCATAGGGAAGTCTTTAGGCAGATATTCGAACCCGGTATCCCCAGTAAATAAAGAAGTGCACTAACCACTAGGCTGCACTGTATAATTTTTCGGCTTCTTTTGTCCCTTCGACTTTCCCGTTATTGTTTTCTTTCTTTTCTTTTCCTATCTATGTCTATCCTTGCCTACGTTTTAGTCTCCCTCTCCCCCCCCTCCCCCCTTTCGCACTAACTTTCTGTTTTACTTTGTTTCTTCATTGTTTGCTACTTTCACTTCATAGTTTCTTACTTTCTTGCACTACCATTTCGAAGCCTGAAATTAACCTAAACAATATGAAAAATGAAATTCATAACATCAGAAAGCACCTCGTCCTAATTACAAACTCCCGCGACTTAATGCTGTGAAGGACAATAATTATTGTTCATCTTAAAAAATCTTATTAAACATACAAATACACTACTGTGATGCGACAGCAAATCTAAAGCTTCTGGACGTGAAAGAGGCGTGTGTGTGTAGAATAAAGATATCACATTGCTGTAAGGGATTATTCCCAGCGGCTCTCTGCCAGAAAAGTGCAGATGACTTCTATGAATTTACTGTTACGCCTGCTCGTCCACTTGAAGTGCCACTGGCATTATTGTTGCTCCTACTTGTACGTGCAGCGAGTTGGTCCTACATTAATCTTTTGTTTACAAAGAAGTCTGCGGTTCTCCTTTGTGAATAATGTCGCAAAGAAAATTGATGTAAATCGTATAACAAGCATCAATCATTTCATTCATAAGATCAAATATTAGATGCAAGAGAAATGCACTGATATTTGACACGCAAGTAGTAAACAGAACGCTGTTTGCAGAGCCACCAGAACACTAACGTAAGACGCCATGGCCACCACTGCACACGGTCCTCTTTTGTTCGTCTCCTTGCGAACACAGTCGGTGACAATGTTACAGAATTCAGAATAGGGCTGCTCCAAAAACACATCTGGTTTGTCGCCATATCGAAGAGCCGGGATAGCACAGTCAGTATCGTAACTGGGCTACGGGCTGGAAGAATCTGCCATCGAATCCTGGTAGGGGAAAGAGATTTATCTGTTCTCCAAAACGTCCAGTCCAGCTCTGCAGGCCATCCAGCCACGTGCAAAATGGGCACTAGGGGCTCCTCCGGGGGTAAAGCGGCTGGGGAGTGAGGCCAACCACTCACCTCCAACTAGTGCCGAGTTCAAGAATGAGTGGAGTTATACCTACAATCCCCCTATATGCCTTCACGGCGTGTACAGGGACAACATTTCGTTTTTACCTTTCGTTCGTGCCTTTTTTGTCGCCACACCGATGGATATTTGAAGCCTATTTATCTAAGGTTTAAGGCATAGGTGGCCAGGCCTTTCGACTCAGTGGTCTACTCTAAGGAAATAAAATATTTCGCCATCTACCATAGCATGTAATGAATTAATATTCGGTAAACTAGGCAAAGAAATGTAAGATAGCATAATAACATCAAACATATAAGAGTACAACAAACCTTAAACTCTAAGGTTCCACGGCGGTGAAGTTCATATTGTAGTCCACTGCGTTATGGCATCGTGTATTAGTCTGGAACCTTAAATTCAACCCTCAAAATGGAGGCGGCATGTTCTGCCGCCATATTGGTACCTACCTGCCTGCCTACCTACCTACCTACCCACCAACCAACCTACCTACCTGCCTGCCTGCCTGCCTGCCTGCCTACCTACCTACCTACCTACCTACCCACCCACCCACCCACCTACCTACCTACCTACCTACCTACCTACCTACCTACCTACCTACCTACCAGAATGTGTCATAGCCCAAAATACCACAACAGCAGTATTTATACTTCAACCGTTTTAACCACGAGTTCGAGAACCAAACATATAGATTCCTTTCCTACTTCACAGTAAACACAGTACGTCTCCCCTACAGAAATAAGCCGATTAATTCTGATTTGGAAAAAAATCTATGTTTATTGTCAGGACTCTATGCACAAAACAACTGAGATAATTAATGTGAAATCGTGTTACTCGCCATTTATATAAATATTATCCAGATCGACTTCACGCTACAAAACGGGTATGTCGTATCACTTGGAGTTTTAACTAACTCCATATAGTATAGCCCAATGTGAAGAATGCTTTAAATGTGACAAATTTCCTTCCACTACAAACCCCGAAGGTTCATTTCCGCCTTCTCGGAAGCTCGCCAGCATGTCGTTTGCTTCTTAAGGTTACTGTTATGTGACGTCAAATAATGAGATAGACAAATACCATCTCTGTGGATTAAGCTGATGCCTCCACTTTCAGGGTCGAAGCCTATCTGTACACTGAAGATACAGGAACGAAGCCACCATTTACCAACCACACGTCATCACATCGAAACAGAATGCGGCGTTAATACCCAGCTGAGGACCTAAATTTTCATGTAATTTCCTGCAGAGAACCAACGTAACCAGGATCCAGTTGTCTACAACTAGATAGTACTTCGATCTGTTGGGTTAGCGGGACAGTCTATAGAGGTAGGCTAATTGGAATTCGATGTTTGGCGAAGAGTTGAATTATGTATGCTGCTCGTGCGGGCTGAGACATGCTGTCCTTGTCGCCAGGAGGGAAGAATGACCATGGATCAACTAATGCAACAATTCTTGAAAGGAAAGCAAACAAAAAAAACATGAGACTTTGCAGTGAAAATTCTAAAATTCTACCCCAGATTTCGGAGATAGAAAGGAAGTATTCGTACATAAGTGGAGATGGGGGAGATGGAAGTAAGAAATTAGAGGAAATGATAAAGTTTAAACTTAATTATCTCATTACGAACGATGAAAGCAGATTCCTCCGAAACGTAGGTAAATTATTAAGAGTAAACTGCTTTACGTCCTACAGGACGATGAACTCTCATTTCTCCTTTCGAGTTTTACCTCCTTTCATCTCATAATTTTCGTTTTCCAGAATCTCAACCCGGACACCATCTGTCCTGACAGAATTTTCTCGTTCTCTTCCTCAGTCCTCCCACGGAAATACAACATTCTCCTTCATATTACATCACATCCACTTCCTCCAAAGTCAGTCCGAATTTATTATTCAACAATCATCCAGCAACATAACGTTACAGCCACTGCCCTTACACAACTCACATTAAACTCATTCTCTTTCTTTGTGAGGTTTTTCCCTTTCTTCTGGGTCTACACATACATGCAAATATCATTATCTAACCCACATTTATCAGTCTCTTCTCCTCCATTCATTTTTTAATCTACACATGCGATTCGCTCTACTTATTTACCCATCCGTTTCGATTACTTTTCTCAGACTTTCAAAGTGGAAATTTTACTACGTCTCCCTTTATGATCATCCTCTGTGTTTCGTTTCTATATTCCTTTTCCCCTTAAATTTTATTTTTTTCCATATTCCTTCTCACTCAGTTCCATTCCATGCCGAGATAAAGAATAAGTGAAGCTACAACTCTGCTCCCTCTATACGCCTTCACGGCATGGGCAGGGTCATTTTCATCTTTTCTACCGTTCCTTTCCCATTATTTTTTCTTCTGCTATTCTTCCTTTACCCTATCTTTCCCCCCTTTATCGTGTCCTCATTGTTGTACTATTCTCTTTTTTCCTGCTTTTCAATTTCCCCTTTTCTATTCTTTCCCCTTTCTCGATCCTACCTGTACTCTTTGACGCTCTAGTAACAAAAATCAGCAAAAATGCACCTATTAGCTTCACCATGACTGTCAGTCCGCGTGCAACATTTGAAGAAATGTTGGGCGGATTTTCAGTAAATTTGATAACGGCTAGTTTTACTGGAAACGCCTCAGTACTACAATATTAAAGTACGACAAAACAATGTACGTATTACAATAAGATCTATGTTCTTTCCTGCGTGTTTCTCGCATTTAATCGGTTCACACGTTGGCGAGAGATGTTCTGAATAAACGTTAGAGGTACAAATGACATATTTATTCCATACTGATTAAAATTTTGCCTCGAATCCTACATTTTACGAGGTAATTAAACAAAAATAGAGTGAACACGCTCTAAATGTTACGATCCTCATACTTAGCTTGTTTCCTCTCTTTTTCTTTCCTTTTATTAAATTTTCTTCCCTTCCGAAGCCTTAAGACGCCGTTTCATGCCACGTAACACGACATCACAGCACCATGTCAACTATAAATACTCCTCTTTCTAACTTATTAAGACAGCGAGAAATGTCAGCATGTAAAGGGTGTCGAAGTATTCTTTCAGAAATCGTGTTTCGGTAACATTAGAGCTTGTAACACGCCGGGGGGTGGAAAGGAGGGTGAACACACATGAATAACTGTGAGGGATATAAGGGTACACGTAGTAAGTAACAGCGATTATCTGATTCGACACGCATTTTATTAAAAATATATATGTGCACGGCTGTGCCACGGTAATTATGTCTTCCAGATAAGAGGATAAAAAAAATGACCGCTACGTGCGAGAGATACTTCGACGTACCACGTGGCGTAGCGCGTTTAATTTAAGTACTCGTACTTGGCTCTTACATTATCTGTCCGTTTCAAATCTGAATTTGTGTCAAGACAAAGGTACAGTTGTCCCTGTGTTTAATTAAGAACCACAACCTTAAGATGTACACGAGAGAGGTTTTAGTTTTGACACTAGACAGAGGTGCGAATCGGCTAAACGGTCCAGCGAGCGAGCACTCGGCATCCATTGGATAACAGGCTGGATTGGCCCCAGAGCCAAAGGGCGCTGGGCACCGTGGAAAAAAAAAAATATATATAAAAAATTTTTACTCACGCCGACATCAGAGGTAAACTCCAATAGCCTAGTCACTATACTGGCTGAGCTGTCTGGGCTCTTCGAACCACGAATTTAATCTAAATAATATACAAATCTGAAATGTACCTCACAGAAAACACTAAGTTGTTATTAAGACCAATCAGTTACTGCTCTTCGCGGTAATGATGAAAATCTACGACGAGATACATAGAGAACAAATAAACAAGTTGTGTATGCGAAATGCATCATTTAATGTTAAAGTATGAAATATAAATAACTACCACTGTGCATTAAAGTGTTAGCGATGCTTGGTCATCTACACTGGTTACAGAACCCCACATGTTAACTGTACTGTTTTTAGCCGACGTCGCAGCAGTTTCTAGGAACAACTCGAGTCCCTCACGAGAAATCACAATTGTTATACTGTCGGGACACATTACAGAGATTTGTTTAATAAGTTGCAGCAGACTGCCATCTAGAGGCTAATGCTTAGTTACTACACTATTACAGATGACGTCAAATTATATAATGTTTGCCAGTGTCAATTACGTAGTTAAACCCTACAGCAGAATGCCAAACATTGTTTGGTACATAATACTGTACATGTGTACCGTACAGCAAATCATGCACACGTTGGCAGCTGTCGACAAACGTCACAGTTAAAAGAACAAAGCTTGCCAGGCATAATTAAGACGATATAAAATCAGATTTATTTGATGTCACTGGTCTCGTGTGAACATGTCGGAGGGTAAGAAGTACAAAGAATACGAAACAAATTTAGTACCGTACATGACAAAATTATAGCTTAAGTATACACAAAATATTCACCGAAAATATAGCAGATGATATGGACCTGTGGCCTGGATATACTAAATAACTACTTAATAAATTAGTATCATGGAGCACAGCAGTTATTCAGAAGCTACGAGTTGCCTAGTTAGTGAAGATATCGCCACCCTTTTTGTAACTCCAAGTTTCATTAGCATGGTCATAAGAAGATCACTGTCTCTACGCTGAGCCAGATGAATCCAATCCACAGCTTCCTACCGTACTTCTTTAGGATAAAGTCATTATTACCCTCGAATATAGACCTAGGTGCACGAAGTCATCTGTTACACAGGTTTACCGACGACAGGTTTGTAGGAATGCGTAAATCATGCAACGCTAATTTCGCCCTGCCTTCCTGATAAACATAACAATATTTTGTGAATAACAGAAATCACGAAACATCGCACTACACAGTTTTCCCAGCCTCCTGTTGCTTCCTCCCCATCAGGGGCACATATTCGCCTCAGTAGCCTGCTCTTTAACAACGCATTATCAAATAACAGCCACTGGCAACAGAACACGCACCTCCCGCCCCGTGCAGTACGGACACAGCAGTATCTCCAAGAATTGTCCAGATTGCGTAAAGGCCACAAGAGTTAAGGCGAAAGAAATTTTATCTCCCCTTTCGTGATCGGAATTGATTCCGAACCCGCCACAGACACTGCAGTCTACGTGGCACTTCTCCAGACTTCCAGGCCCTCCTTTTCCCCTGCACTGACACAGCAACGTGATATTTGACTGCTGCAATATTCAGCTATTTATAAAAAGAAATTGTTTAAATATTATGTTTTATCACATTTACTAGAACTTTTTCCATCGTCACAGCACACACCACACAACGTTTCGGAAACTAACTGTTTCTGTCTTCAGGTGAATTAGAATGAAGCTCAAGCAAAATTAGTCACCATAAAACAAACATATCAACAGTAACCCTTCCTGAAAAAACACATAAAATATTCCTAAAATCCAAATAAAACCCTAATCAATATAAAATAATTATCAAAAATAATAATTATAATAAGGGCTACGAATCACCACAACAAAAATTATAAAATCATCATAAAACCCACACATACCAAAATCGAGAAATGACGTAGCGAATGAAAACACATTACGATTTGTCCAGCTATACTGCAGGTATATATCACAATATGAACGAGAGACCTGTCTTCCTTTCAATGCACTGTTTCGTTCTGTGTCTTTTGACAGAATACACAGGAGGAACTGTGTGAAGAGATTGGGAATTAGTTGGCTTTTTCTTCCCAAAACATGTACATAGAATCATTACAATTAGGAGAGTACAAACTCTGTACACATATCACGATGCAGGAGTTCCAACCCGTCAGATTGTGCTCTTATGTACATTTAATATATTGTTCCTGATTTTTGAGTTGGTCTTCCTTTATTTCTCCGCCAAAGTAACCGTCACTGTTGCCGACACCAGGAATTTTTTTACCATTATATTTTAAAAACAAAACTTCGCGATTCAAACACGATACGGATATTCATTCCACAAATTAAGAACATGTAATTGACGAGAGACAGATGACCAGTTAGCCACGGGCTGCAACCAGCACAGCTAGACTCATCAGCTCCTTCATTTGTTCCTTCAAACGGCGTCGCCTACACGACAAGGCGTTATGGCCAGCTCCCAAAGGACTACTGCAACCCTTTTTAATCCTGCTGCTCCCTCTTCATGTATCTAATTAACTACCCTGCAGGGAGTTTCGATACGAGCGACAAGCCAAATTGTCTTTTCTTCCGGCTGTATCCCTCTGTTCTTATGGCCACTGGACGAAGCAAATCGCAGATCACGGAATCTGCATTTGGTGGTACAGTTTTATATATTAACCGGTACGCCCACTGCAAGTGAGGTCAGAGGTTAGCAAAAGAGAATAAAAAATAGAGAAAAAGGTAGAAAACGTGATGAAATAGAAACCGAAAGAGAATGGAAAAAGAAAAAGCAAACGAAGTTAGGAACAGCAAAATAGAAAGGCACATAAGATATAAAGAAACACACCAATTAAGAAATAGGACAATGAATAAGGAATAAAAAAGACAAGAAGGAACTAAATTACTGAAGAAAAAGGCTTACAGAACAAAATGTATATAGAACAAAAGAAATTACTCCAGAACGGAGACAGGAAATGAAGAAACAAACACGAAAGAGAAAGAATAGGTCTATGACGCCTGTGAGGCCCGGATACCACAAATTCCCATGCAGATTACAAACAGAACATCCGATAGCTCGGGGTATCATGGCTCTCAGAGGTCAGACTTTTCATTTACGTCAGTTCAAACAAATTGTCTGCTACCGCAAAAAGGCATTGATCTGGTTTATATCAGTATGTGAACGGTCTGCTGGAAGTAAAGTGATCCGTGACACTGTGTTAATTACACAATTGATGACCATCATACTTTTGTGTGCTGGCGCCATATCCTACTGAGAAAAGTCCCAAAAATAATATCAACGTAAGCAGAGTGTCTTCCTCAAAACACGAAGCCACTCAAAAGTAGTTATTTTTATAAGGTTACATCTCTCTCAATGTATTATCCTACTTGCCTAAACGTCTAACTTTGGGCTAGATGCTTAGTTCCAGAGTCAAATTAGGGGAAGACTGTCCACAACTGATGAACAGCTGTGGTGTATCGGAAAATATGAAAACACTTTTACGTTAGTCCTGCGTAAGGCCTTCGGAAGTGTACGTTGTCAAATACGAGTGTAATGTGCTGAAAGATTTGGCCATAAGGTCTCATGGTTTCTATGAGACAACAGCAACAAACCGAGTAGGAAAAAGCACTATTCCATATTTTTGGCATAGTCTAAAGCCCCCTTTTCCTCTCGAGTTAGGTTTATATCAATCCTTCATTTATCTTCGGATGTTACATTCCATGTTTTCGTAATACCACTTTCGTTCAAATAAATACTTTTCAAACTAATACAATGTTTTTAATGTCTATACATTAACACACTTATAATATCTCTACATCTTAGTCCAGCATGTTTGGCTCCTACAATATCATCATCAGGGACTCACTCACAGTTAAAAAACTAAAAGTTACACACACAGCTCTTTCAGTACCTGTTGTGGAACCTAAAATAATTTGTTAACATGAAGCTTTTCTTGTGTGTGGGTTTGTGTTTGACATTGGGTATGATCTGCAGAAGGTGGAAGCAGTACTACAGGACTACAGCACGCACAAGAAAAGCTTCATGTTAACAAATTATTTCCTGTTCTACAACATACACTGAAAAGCTGTGAGGGTAGATTTTAGTTTTTTGACTGCAAGTGAGACCCTGATGATGATCCTGTAGGATGGAAACATGCTGGACTAAGACGCGAAAAATATTATACGTGAGTTAATGTACAGATATTAAAAACAGGGCATTAGTTGGAAAATATTGTATTTGAATAATAATCATGCAAGGGATGAGCAATATAAAAAATCCATTTTCCTTCTTGGATGCGGAGTTTTATAGCTGCATAGAAGGGCACCACCGTTCTGGATAAACCCACAACTCCGTCTTCAGAATAATCTGAAGGAAGAAAGGAACAGTTAGCTGTAAAAAGCCGATACCCCTTCACCAGAATATGCGACGTCACATCCCAAAGATGGTAATTTTTTATTCACCTCCGTGAAAAACTTGAAATTTTTTTCCCCTTCCAGTGCTTTTCTCTTTGTCTCCATTTCTTTCTTGCTGCCGTTTTCCCCTTTTCCTCTCTTTATTTCCTTTTCGGCTTCTTTCTTCCTTTTTCCTTTCTTTCTCTTTCTCTCTATCTCTTTCTGAGGAAATAACGCTAGAACATTCGCAAATATTTCATTCTCCCTGTTCGCATGGACATGTCCACACAGACACACAGTGATTAGATCAGATTACCTTTCTTTATAAAGTAAAGGAGGCTAAAGATGGCCGCACCAGGTTTGTTAATTGAGACACAACATGATATATAACACAAACACAACTGACGATAAAGTTCACTGACAGGCAGTGCAGAAAACAAGGAACAAGGCCAAAACCGTATATCAAAATAAATTATAAACCTAGCAAAACACAGAATATAAATATAAGCATCTGGAGGAGTAGCACAGCGTGAAAAACAGGAGACAAAGTGAAAACTTCCAATGATCAAATAAATGCTGACAAACAGCTGTACGAACTCGCACGCACGCGCCATAAACAAGATAATATATAATTAGTGGATAATAAGGGCGAGAACAATAACAAAATTATAAGTGCAAATTTTTACGTATTCGAAAAAATTATTTTATTCGGTGTGACGACTGGACTATGGTCTGAACGACCCAGGAATCGGGGTTATTATCCCGGCAGGGCAAGAAGGTTTCTGTCGTCGTCCAGAAGTTCAGACCAGCTCCGTGGCCCAACCAACCTCATATTCAGTATGTACGAGGGGCTTAATTTCCAGAAAATAAACTGACAGAAACGAGAAACTGACCTCTCACCTAATCTAGATTCGTGGTTGAGAATGCGTGGAGATACACCTCTACGCCCTCATTTAGTTCCACTGCTTGCCGTTTGGTGAAGCATAGGGACAACATTCATTTCAGAGGTAGTTACTTAAACATATTAAAATGTATCGCCGATGGACAGATCAGTTCCTGCAGTCGCAGAACGGGCAACGATACCCAAACTTCCAATGTGAAGAAGAAGAAGAAGAAGAAGAAGAAGAAGAAGAAGAAGAAGATGTATTTTGATATTTTAAATATTAAATCGAAAATTCCTTTTAAATATTAAACAATCCCAGCAGAACATTATTGTTAGTAGCCTATATCTTTAATCCTCCCAAAGAAGATCTTAAGACGGATTGAAATACGTCGGTGCTTATGTGAATAATTCGTAACGTAACCACTTGATAACATACGTGCTGGTACAGCTGCATTTGACGGTGCAAATTTAGATTGATGAAGTGGATTGCAACGGAGGGGATGGAATTTTAAAGTGACTGACATAATTTAGGCGTGTATGGCGGGCAGCGTTTGTGTTAGGAGAAAGCTGCTACAACCGTACCCCACAGCAGGATTATAAAGGCCAGTAAGGGCCACAATGGCGGTGTTGGTAACACTGAACGACTTTGACAGCTGGCATCGGCCTTGATTACGTTAACTAATTAGAGGTTTCCATGACAACTTTATTACTGCCTACCTTTCCCATGCATGGATTTAATCCTTTAAAGCCTATTAGTTATTAATGTACCACATAATGTATTTAAAAATGCAGCCGTTTTGAAAAAAAAAGAACATTTACGTTTTTCTTATGATTCTCAAAACAAAAAGGGATTTTTTTACTTTACTCCAACTAGATTCATAAAACACAGACGTTTACCCCTACCCAAAACACCCAGTAGCGTATTCTATCAGCCTGGAAGTAATTACGACAAAATTGCCATCTGCATATATTATCCCGCAAGACACAAACATTACCCAAGAAACACATAACCAGAAGACACTGGCATCGCTTCACAGATTTATTAAAAACGTACGTGGAACCGAATGATGAAAACGTACAACACTTAACAGACACAGCTCTTAGACAGGACTACTGGCTACATTTTACCATCCCATTTTACGTACTTTAACGACAGTTGAACACGTTGCAAATACGAATCATACTGGAAACATAGAATTCTTTTAAAATGCATGTTTTCAATGCAAGGAACAAAACCTCATTCCACTGCTGACACTGTTGCACTTAGCCTTCCTCTACGTATTGTAAAATTGTAGCACCTAATGCTGGACATACAACAGGAAGAAACACGTGTTCAGTATTAAATAACTAGAAACTATTGAGCTATGACCAACAATCCATTTATTATTTCAATACAACAGACGGACAGTTTCTCTAAATAGCATTAAGCGACTGATTTTGTAATGCAAACACTCACTGTATTGTGTGGCAGGACTTCAGTATATAAATATTATTTAGACGAACTTCAGGTTGCAAAGGCTTTCTATCCTTATAAAAATGAATAATTGTTTTGTTTGTGTTCTTGTCCAGCATCGCGGTCGAGCAGCTGGCAATCCTGATTTGAAATTAGGAGCTATCAGTTTCAAATTTCGTCCCGGATACCAGATATTCTGGCACAGGGCTGTCCTGGGTTTCCCCAGTCCCTCCAGGAAAATGCCCTGATATTACCTCCAACTAGTTCAAGAATTCCATATTTGGTATCCTATATACCATACAAGATTCCCAGTCCGTTATTCACCTACTACCTACCCTAGCATTCCAAATCAGCCACACAGTCGAGCCACTGAGTGGTTAAACAAAATATTAAAAAGATAAATATAAGTTTACGGATATTTTACGATAATTGATTACTTTCTGAAAGTTTCTTAGAGTCGAATTATAAATTACTGGGTGTCTAATGGGAAGAGACTGAGGCTTATGTTTTAGTTGGTACGGAGAAACTAAGGAAAACCGTGAACAATTTAGGAAAGCTATTCATTTCACAACAAAGATCCGAACCGTGCATTTTCAGACGACCTGTAGCTTCAGCTGACACCAGTGTGTTGCACTAAGTGGTGAGCTGCAGACGTGCAGCTTCGAATGAAACCCGCTACAAATAACGAGGAATGAAGGGTTCAGTATCTGCAACCTGGTAAGCTAATTTGTATTAGGGTCACTTTGTATTTCAATTACGCCCCATGTTACATTGATGGGGTGGCTCTTACCCCTCCGCAGTTTGCAATTATTCTTCCTACGACGACCTACCCTTACGTCTTTGGGTCGATCTAACTCGAACCGCTATCTATCTATCTTCATCACAGTTTCACCGGGCAGGATACCCCATCATGATAACACTCAGGACAGTACAGAGGGTTTCCTTCCCTCCCTCCAACTATATGGTATTTACGTATTTACCTATATATTTATGTAATATATAGGCCTATTTTTTATTTGTTTATTATTATTTGTTTAAATACTTAAATTTTGTCTCCTTTCTTCGATTTTCTTTCATTCTTTTCTTACCTTCGTTTACTCACTTCTTTTTTCTTTTTTATTCCTTCCTTGTTTAGATCCGTTATTTGTTTATTTCCACGCTCTTATTTCCTACTTTTTCAGTTCCTCCCTTATATACACTGTCTTCTTTGGCGTCCTTTCCTTCTCTTATTCCTACAGGCTCGCTACACACACTGAGGTAGTCTGCGTCGTTCTTAGTCTTCGAAAATTTCAGGTCCAGTCAGTAGATACTGTACCTGATTGTTCATATTTTCCACGTCATTATACACCGACGTAATTTTACCACGCCATGCTATACAGCCTAATATGAGTTACTGACAGCGCGGTTCATTAAAACTCATTCCATGGAGCAGATTCCTTCCTTAGAAGCTAACAGGTCCTCAGATATTCAAGCAACTACTAGCATTTTATGGAAGCCGACATTTCATTATCGCATTATCGTCCTTACTCTTAGCCAGAGCAAGCAAGTTCATGCCTCCCCATCCAACTTCTTGAAGATCCATTTTAATATTATCATGCAAGTAAACTACCCATTCGTGTCCATAATCTAATGGGTGCCGAAGCTGATGTGCAGTTCACAGTCTCAACGATTCTTTAACAATCAATCACTTTAATATTATCCTCCCAGTTTTGAAAACAATTTCTCTCAGTTTTCAGTGTCTCAGAGCAGGAGGAAGACTCTGCGGCCAATTAGAGGCTGCGATGCGTCAGCAGGAAGTGACGTAGCTCCTAGCTGATCGCTGATGATATTGCATTTTAGGAGCAGTGATGGACTCAAGACCGAAACAGCTGTGACGAACATCGATTGGTGCGCTGACTTAATGCTTTTCCTGTCTAAGTGTAACGACAGTAGTCATTTGTTATCAACAATGAACAGATGACATCGCCTGTCCGTCCTTCCGTGACATTTTAATCCCACGGAGCCTTAAAATTGCTTTTAACCTTTTCAAAACGTTGACCTTTTTGATCTGCTGTGGGTACAATACAATAGCTACGCAGACAGACGGACGCACAGACACTATTTCCCAATTCATATGCAGCACTCACGACACGCATAGCATTAATTGCTGCGTTCTCGCTGGTATTACTGGCACCATTGTAGTCATATCCAATTTCTTTGCAACGGAACCTGATACAGCAGGCCGAGCTATGTAGACCACATGAATTTAACGCCGTGCATTCCACAAAAGTCCTTAAATGAAGCAAGCCTCATTAAAAGTTTTATACAAAACAGGCTGTTACGGTGAAAAATCTGTGGATGTTACCTAAAATGTGTGTTTCGAATATTGGGAGAGTTTCGCGCTAGGTATTTAAAGACACTGCAGGCGAATAATGAGTTAGTACGCTCAGATACACTAAAATCGCTTTTTTTTTTAATATCGTAACAAGCTCAGCACGCATAAGTCTTGTACAGACACTCCTCAATGCAGGCAATATTTGCGCTTCTAAAACAATACGCACAGAGTTACAATTCGAAACTAATTTCCCTACAAGCATCAATATGATTTTTCCCTTACTCTCAAACATTGAGAAATAGTCTACATCAACAACAAAGAAGTAAAAATTAAACATGCCTTGACCGCATGGTAAATGTTTTCCGAATGGTAAAAAGAAAGGTAAAGCAATCTGTGTAGAGGCCCTAACGGTTCCATGAAGTTGGGGCTCACATCAATCGGCACATGAAGGTGTAAGGTTGGCAGCCCTACGCACCGGCCGCCATTACGCCCCAGGAAATATTCCTGGTACCCATTTCTCTGAGTTGAACTCTGGGCCGGATGGACTAAGTCAATGAAAAATTCTAATGACCTCATCAGGAATCGAACCCGCGACCTTCCCGTTTGTAGCGCACGCACTGCCTCAACCAACTGCGCCGTTGTGTGCCGCGTTTTCGTGAGTGCATCACTCATAAATGTTATGATGATTCAGTCACTGGGCTGTACGGTGAGACGGTTGGGGATGCTCAGCCTTTGGGAATTCATTCCTCTCTGCTGAAGACGTCTTAGAAGCAGGCGACTGCAGTGGTAGAAGGAAGTTAGTTGGTCGAAAAAATCAGAAACATTGCTTTTGGCATTTATGGCCGTCAAAGTTAATTGTAACATGTCACTAGAAATATTTGGTGGGTACTCGGTCCGTAAGTTATTTGACAATCACAGATCTTTAGTTTTTTCCCAAGCTGTTGTTGATAGCAGTCACACACGGACAGTTAGTAGTAGTAGTAGTAGTAGTAGTAGTAGTAGTAGTAGTAGTAGTAGTAGTA